>PVKU01009068.1:28714-66104 GCA_004027475.1 Anoura caudifer | reverse complement strand
GGTAATTTAATAGGTATTGCATTGAATCTGTAAATTGCTTTGGGTAGTATGGACATTTTGATGATGTTAATTCTTCTGATCCATGAACACAGTATATGTTTCCATTTGTTTGTGTCTTCCTTGATTTCTTTCTTCAGTGTTGTGTAGTTTTCTGCATACAGGTCTTTTACCTCCTTGGTTAGGTTTATTCCTAGGTATTTTATTTTTCTTCTTGCTATATTGAATGGGATTTTTTTCTTGATTTCTCCGTCTGCTGTTTCATTGCTGGTATACAAAAATGCCTTTGATTTCTGGATATTGACTTTCTTTCTGGTTGTTTGGCCAAATTCATTTATTAGGTGGAACAGCCTTTTGGCCAAGTCTATAGGATTTTCTATGTACACTATCATGTCATCTGCAAATAATGATAGTTTTGTTTCCTCCTTTCCAATTTGGATGCCTTTTATTTCCTTTTCTTGTCTAATTGCTGTGGCCAAAACTTCCAGTATTATATTGAATAGAAGTGGTGAAAGTGGACACCCTTGTCTGGTTCCTGATCTTAGTGGAAAAGATTTTAGTTTTTGCCCATTGAGTATGATGTTGGCTGTAGGTCCCTCATATATGGCCTTTATTATGTTGAGGAATTCTCCCTCTATTCCTACTTTGCTGAGTGTTTTTATCATAAATGGGTGCTGTACCTTATCAAATGCTTTTCCTGCATGTATTGATATGATCATGTGATTTTTGTCTTTGCTTTTGTTTATGTGATGTATTACATTTACTGATTTGCGAATGTTGAACCATCCTTGCATCCCTGGGATGAATCCCATTTGGTCATTGTGTATGATATTTTTAATGTATTGTTGGATGCAGTTTGCCAATATTTGTTTGAGGATTTTAGTGTCTATGTTCATCAGCGATATTGGCCTGAAGTTCCTTGTTGTGTCTTTATTTGGTTTTGGGATTAGGATGATGCTGGCTTCCTAAAAAGAGTTTCAGAGTCTTCCATCATTTTGGATTTTTTTAGAATAGTTTGTGAAGGATAGGGGTTAGCTCTTCCTTAAATGTTTTGTAAAATTCTCTTGTGAAACCATCTGGTCCAGGGCTTTTGTGTCAGGAGTTTTTTGAATACTGCTTCTATTTTATCTGCTGTTATTGGTCTGTTCAGGCTTTCTGCTTCTTCTTCATTGAGTTTTGGAAGATTATATTTTTCTAGAAACTTGTCAATTTCATCTAGGTTTTCAAATTTCTTGGCATACAGTTCTTCATAGTAATTTCTTACAATCCTTTGTATTTCTGTGGTGTCAGTTGTAATCTCTCCTCTTTCATACCTGAATGTGTTTATTTGGGTCCTCCCACTTATTTTCTTGATGAGCCTGCTTAAAGGCTTGCCAATTTTGTTTATCTTTTCAACGAACCAGTTCCTGGATTCATTGATCCTTAGAATTGTGCTTTTAGTCTCTATGTCATTTAATTCTGCTCTGATCTTGGTTATTTCCTTCCTTCTACTTGCTGTGGGCTGTCTTTGTTTTTGTTCCTCAAGTTCGTGTAGGTGCAGGGTTAGGTTGCTTGTTTGAAATGTTTCTGTCTTTTTTAGGTAGTCCTGTGTCGCTATGAACTTCCCTCTCAGGACTGCCTTTGCTGTGTCCCATAACTTTTGGGTCATTGTGAGTTCATTTTTGTTTATTTCCAGAAACTTTTTCATTTCTTCCCTAATTTCATTCTTGACCCATTCATATTTTAATAGCATGCTATTCAATCTCCATGATTTTGAGGATTTTGGGTTTTTCCCCTTGGGGCTGGTTTCTAGTTTCAGTCCCTTGTGGTCAGAGAAAATGCTTGGTATGATTTCAATTTTCTTGAATTTGTTGAGGCTTGTTTTATGTCCTATCATGTGTTCTATCTTTGAACATATTCCATGTGCATTTCAAAAGAATGTGTATTTAGTTTCTTTGGGATGAGGGCCCTATATATATATATATATCAGTTAAGTCCATTTCATCTGGAGTGTTGTTCAATGCCACAATATCTTTGTTGGTATTTTGTTTGGAAGATCTGTCCATTTTTGACAGTGGGGTGTTAAAATCCCCTAGTATAATTGTGTTGCTGTCAATATCTTTCTTGAAGTCCTCTAAGATTTTCTTGATGTATTTGGGTGCTCCTATGTTGGGTGCATATATATTTACAATGTTTATGTCTTCCTGGTGGATTCTTCCCTTGAGTATTATGAAGTGACCTTCTGGGTCTCTCTTTCTGGCCCTTCTTTTGCAGTCTATATTGTCTGATATGAGTATTGCTACTCCGGCTTTTTTTTTTCCTGTCCATTTGCTTGGAAAATTTGTTTCCAGCCCTTCACTTTGAGTCTGTGTAGATCTTTTTTCCTGAGGTCGTTCTCTTGTAGGCAGCCTATGTGTGGGTCATGCTTTCTTATCCACTCAGCTATTCTATGCCTTTTGATTGGAACATTTAATCCATTTACGTTTAAGGTTATTATTGATAGGTACTTATTCATTGCCATTTTCATACTTGTGTTCCTCTCTCTGTCTCTTTTCCTTCCTTTCCTTAAAGCAGTCCCTTTAACATCCCTTGCAGAACTGCTTTGGTGGAGGTTTATTCTTTTAGACTTCTTTTGTCTGGGAAGCTCCTTATTTGGCCTTCTATCTTGATTGAAAGCCTTGCTGGGTAATGTAGTCTTGGTTGGAAGTCTGGTTCTCATTACTTGGAATATTTCTTGCCATTCTCTTCTGGCTTGGAGCGTTTCCATAGAGAAGTCAGCTGCTAACCTTATCAGGGCTCCCTTGTATGTTACTTCCATTTTCTCCCTTGCTGACTTTAAGATTCTCTCTTTGTCTTGGAATTTTGCCATTTTAATTATGATGTGTCTTGAAGTGGGCCTCTTTGGGTTCCTCCTGATTGGGACTCTCTGTGATTCCTGGATTTGTGTGACTTTTTCTCTCATCAAATTAGGGAAGTTTTCCATCATTACTTTTTCAAATAGGTTTTCTATCCCTTGCTTTTCTTCTTCTTCTCCTTCTGGTATCCCTATTATACGCATATTATTATGTTTCATTTTGTCTTGCATTTCTCTTGATCCCTCTTCATTCTTTCTGAGCCTCTTTTCCTTTTCTTGCTCTTTCTGGGTGTTTTTATCTACTTTGTCCTCCAACTCGCTGATCCGATCTTCTGCTTCATCGATTCTGTTTTTCATTCCTTCCACTGTGTTCTTCAGTTCAGAAATTGTATTCTTCATTTCCTCTTGGTCCTTGTTGATAGTTTCCATTTCCTTTTTCATGTTGATATAGTTTGCAGTGAGTTCATCCTAGCTTCCCTGTAGTTTCTGGTAGCTCATTGAGAGCTCAGGGAGCTTCCTGACAACCATTGCTTTGAACTCAATATCTGATAGTTGAGTTGCCTCTGTTTCATTTAGCATTCTTTCTGGGGCTTCTTCCTTTCCTTTCATTTGGGAATGGTTTCTTTGTCTTCCCATTGTTTGCAAGATTCTTCTTGTTAGCATCAGCTTCTTAAATTGATCTGTTCTGGCTTCCTGGGTTTATGGTGTGAACTTCTGTGGTAGAATACCTGTGAGATTCAGTGGTGCAGTCTCCTTCAGGTATCCTGGTGTTCACGGCTTCCACTGTCTCAGCTGTTGAAATGCCCCCTCTTTGGGACCAAGTCTGGTTTTTTCACAGTTCCTGTTTTTTTTTTTTTCTTCTTTTTTGTCTCACTCGTGGGTATTTAAAAAGAGAAAAGAAGAAGACAAAAATGAAAAAAGAAAGAAAAGAAGAAAAAAGAGGAAGGAAGAAGAGATAAAATTGGAAAGAAAGGGAGAAGGAATAAAACAAGAAAGAAGTAACAAGAAGCAAAAGGAGTTGAGGGGTAAAAAAAGAGATAAAAATAATGAAAAATTATTTAAAAATTATTTTTTTGAAAAACAAAACTCTTGCTGTTTTCAGACTTGCCACGTTGGTTTTTCTGGTGTTGCTGGCTGCAACTGCCAAGCAGTGAGGTTATCTCTTTTCTCCCTGTTCGGCACTCAGTTATCTTTGGGCTACTCTCCCCAGAGGTAGCTGCGTGCCTCTCCACACAGGGTCTCATACGTTTGTTCTGAGCCTCCTGAGGAGTGCTCACTCTCCTGAGTTTGTGGGTGTGAGCTCAGGTCTCCTACTCGGCATGTGCCTACCCCATCGTATGTGGGTGCCTGTGTTCTAGCAGCCATCTGCAGTCAGTCGGGGGGCCTTTCATCATGCAGCTATCTCCGATGGCACCCAGGTGCATGACCTCTGTCCTGTACTCCTCGCAGGGGTATGCATGGGTCTTCATATCCCCAACATGTTTGCCACTTAGACCTTAACTCCTCCCTGTGAGACTTCAAGTAACCAGGTCTCTCCTGGTGCTGCTGAAAGCTTGTTTGGCTGGGGAGGGAGAGGTTGACCCAGCTCCTTCCCTAGAGCCCTGTGGCAGGCCTGGCAAGCACTGGCCAGGAGCCTCAGCTGCCCTGGTCTCTGCACTGCTCCCTGGGCTATTATTGTTCTGAAGTACTCTCCTTACCATCTGGTTTTTCAATGTCTGCTACAATTTTGATCTCCTGTTTTCAAATATGCTGTGTTTCTGTTGGCTGTTTGCTCTGTTCCTCTGTAGATTGACCAGATTTTTCTCCCATGTGTAGGAGGAAGTGAAATCTGCTCCCTCCTACCGCACCACCATCTTCCTTCTGATTTGTATTTTTGCCATTTTATTGTTCATAGTTTTGACCTTCTTTTTCTTAAATAAGTCCCTTTAACATTTCTTATAATAATGGTTTGGTGATGATGAACTCCTTTAGTTTTTTCTTGTCTGGGAAGCTTTTTTTCTGCCCTTCTACTCTAAATGACATCTTTGCTGGGTAGAGCAATCTTTGCTGTAGGTCCCTGCTTTCCATGACTTGGAACATATCTTGCCAATCCCTTCTATCTTGCAAAATTTTTTTTGAAGAATCAGCTGATGGTCTTATGAGAATTCTCCTGTAGGTAACTAACTTCTTTCCTCTTCCTTTTAAGATCCTCTCTTTATCTTTAACCTTTAGCATTTTAATTATGATGTGTCTTGCAGGGGCCTCTTTGCGTCCATCTTGTTTGAGACTCTCTATGCTTCCTGGACTTGCATGTCTATTTCCTTCACTAAATTAGGGAACTTTTCTTTCATTATTTTTTCAGATAGCCTTCTAATTTATTGCTTTTTCTCTTCCCCTTCTGGCACCTCTATGGGGTGAATGTTGGACCTCTTAAAGCTGTCCCAGAGGCTGCTTATACTATCCTCTTTTGGATTTTTTTTTCTTTTTGTTGTTCTGAATTGTTGCTCTTTTTGCTTCCATATGTGCCATATCATTGATTTGAATCTTGCTTCATCCACTCTACTGTTGTTTCCCTGTAAATTTTTCTTTATTTCAATTAGTGTATCCTTTGTTTCTGACTGGATCTTTTTTTATGCTGCTGAAGTTCTCACTAATTTCCTTGAGCATCCTTATAACCAGTGTTTTGAACTCTCCATCTGATAGATTGCTTATCTCCATTTTGTTTAGTTCTTTTTCTGGAGTTTTTATCTGTCCTTTTATTGGGCCATGTTTCTTTGTCTCCTCATTTTGGCAGCCTCCCTGTTTGTTTCTATGTGTTAGGTAGAGCTTCTTTGACTCCATGTCTTGGTTATGGACTAATGTAGTAGATGTCCTGTAGGCCCAGTGGCAGAGCCTCTGCTATCACCCAACTGTGTACTTGAGGTGTGCCCTTTGTGTGGGCTGAGTACACCCTCCTCTTGTAGTTGAGCCTTGGTTGCTGTTGGCAGATCAATGGAAGGGATTTACACAGGCCAGTCAGTTGAAAGAATTGGCTGTGACTACTTACTACCAAGCTCTGCCCTCTGTGAAGGCTCAGGTGTGTGGGGGCAGCGTAGTGGTTCTCCCACATGGTCTGTAGCTGTCCACTGGGTGTGCTGGACCTGGGATTTCCCAGGTAATACAGGTCAAGGTCAGCCCCCTCCAGTGTTTTGCTGGGGGCCACCATGCCTGAGCTATAAAGCAATCTGAGACTTCAGCCACTTGTACTGAGCTTGGAGATTCCTAGGTAAAGCCAAGCTGTGACTCTAGGCTGGCTACTGCTAGTGCTGGGCCTACGGCTCACTGAGGCCAGCTGTTGCTTGTTTGACAGGATTTAGGAAGATGTGAAACCTGAGCCAAGACCCACCATTCATATGGAAAGGTAGCTTGGGTAGGCCTGGAAGCTGGGTGGGGCAGAGTATGTGGGGATCTCCAAGGTGGTTCAAACAGTGTTAGCCAGGTTGATAGAGTCTCAGTTATGTCACCAGCTTGCCAGCTCTGTGGGAGGACAGTTTAAAAAAAGGGATAATGGCCTCTGCTCGCCTTGATGCCAGATACTTCAGCTTTTCTCTGTATACCAATGGCACCTTTCTACTTGCTACCCAGTGCTGGAGCTCAGAGGGAGTAAGTCTGAGAAGATGAGTCCATGCGTGGGTTCTTTAGGAGGAACTGCTTGAGGCTCCAGAAGTTTCTTCCACTGACTGAATCCCCACTGGTTTTTCCAGCCAGAAGTTGTGGGGACTTCATCTTCCTGGGCTGGGGGTCCTGGTGTGATGCTGGGACTCCTCGCTCCTAAGATAGCCCTCCTGAATTTTTATCCACCATGGGTTGGTGACTGACCAGCCCATTCCACATGCCCCTCCTTCCAGTCTCAATGGATATGTTCTTTAATTCTGTAGTTGTTAAACTTCCATTCAACTCAATTTCTGATGGTTCTGTGTGGTGGTTGTTCTATATTTTAGTCATAATTTAGATGTGGTTGTGTGAAGTGGCAAGCCATGTCTGTCTATGCCACCATCTTGACTGGAAGTTCAAGGTTTTTAACCTGTAATCACATAATTGCCATAATCCCTTGTCTCCTCAGCCTAATCCCATTGTATAGATGACAGGTTGAGGTTTAGAAAGGGGAACAGCTGGCTTTTCCAAGAAGTGGCAGAGGGTTGTGTCTCAATATGTTCTAATATTTTTGCATTTTCTTTTTAAAATCATTTTCAGAGGTATACTTTCTCAACTCTTATAAATCCCACTCTGTATTTTGTTTTCTTGTTAGTGAAAATATCTCTCTATGAATACCCCAGCTTGGTGTTTGCCAATACATAAGTGATCAGTTGCATGTGGACTCTCATCCTTCCTGTGTCCTTCCTATTCCCCCACCCACAGGCCCTTTACTGCTTTTCCAGGGGTTGGTGCTGTCCCTTTCTCATATTACAGATGAAAGTAAGTAGATGGGCACAGCAGGCATCTACTTACTATAACCCATTTAACTGAATCAGGATCATCTTCCACTTGTACATACTGCTCAGTTCTCTGAAAATCTGATCAAATGAATGAAAGATGTCAGCAATCAGTACATATTGCTCCTGAGGCTCTTCTCATTTATATACCCACTTGTAGAATTGTTGCCACCTCACTTAGAATGCAGTCTGCCATCTCCAATTCTGCCTTATTTCTTGAAATGCTTTTTTAGAAGGAATTGGTGGTCTCCAAATTGAATTAAAAATAAAGAACCCAGTAGCAAACAAGGAACTGGTAGGCCAAAGAGACCTCCAACCATTTATAAAGCAGGATATACCATTGGGGAATGGCACCAAACACAGGTGTCTCTGATTAGGGAGAGAATGTGGAACACTGACATCAAGGCCTTCTTCCAGGTTTTCTCTACTTTAGAAGGAAAGGATCTGTAGGTCACTTATTGGGCTTCTAGTCAAACTAAATTGACCTTGTATTTAGTGGAAATTCCTTTAAGATTCTGGCAGCAGTGTGACTATTAGTCTCCTAAGTTTGTCTTTTTCTTTTGCAGGAGATTCCATCATGGACTGCTTAACTTGATCACATTTTAACTCAAGAGAAAAAATGTCCTATGAACCATTTATTTTTATAGAGGGGAAGGAAGGGAGGAAGAGAGGGAGAGAAACATCAATGTATGGTTGCCTGTCGAGTGTCCCCTACTGGGCACCTGGCCCTCAACCCAGGATGTGTCCTGACTGAGAATCAAATAGGTGACCCTTTGGTTTGCAGGCTGGCACTTGATCCACTGGGCCACAGCACCCAAGCATCTGCTTTTTAATAATTATGATAATTATGCCACTTAAGTGAGCAAATGAACAAGAATAGCATTTTAATTAAAAATTTTCCCATTACTATCAATTAAATTGGGCTGGCCAAAAAGTCCATTTATTTTTTTCCATAAAATAAAAAGCAAATCTACTTTATTGATTTGGATATTTTGAGTATGTCGGCTGTTTTTCTTGTGGTATGACATTGATTGTCCTCAATTAATGTCTTGATTTGATTGCTATCAACTTCAACTGGTCTACTAGACTATAAAGTATCATTCAGCAAAAAATTTCCAACACAAAACTTTGCAAACAACTTTTGACATGTTCTATTAGTCACAGTACCTTTCCATACACTGTACAAATCTTTTTTTTTTTGCATTTCAGTTGTGTTTTTACCTTTCTTGATATAATAAGGCATATTATGCCAAAATATTGCTTATTTCCTTCCGTCTTTAATGTTAAAATGGCTACACAAAAATTCACCAGTTTTGATGCTATTTTTTAAATACATACTAATATGAACATCTGTCACAAAATTGCTTCCAATGAAGTTAAAGACAACTAAGTACTATGAGAGTGAGCCATCTTACGGAAAAAAACAAATGAACTTTTTGGCCAACCCAATACTTTCTTTTATTAAACTAAAAACTATATGATGAAATTTGAATTTAAAATGTTGCTGAAATACCACTATAAAGATTTTATCTTGCTGTTTTAGAATCTATGGATGTAGTAACTACTATTTAAATAGTATTCTGCATATGTACATATCAAATCATGTGTAACTTTTTTCACTCTTTCCTACAGAATTGGTGACATGGGACTAAAGTACTTTCTTGATGGTCCTATGAGAACAAGGATAAGAGAGCTAAATTTAAGTAACTGTATCCAGTTGGGCGATGCCTCTATTGTGAAACTACCAGAATGGTATGAAAAAAACTATAATATTTTACATCATATCATTAGTAGTTGTATACTTGATAATAGGATCAGAGATAGAACTTTAAAGCCATTTGGAAAACATCAGGAATCCCAGAGGCTGGCCCAATATCCAGTAAAATTAAAAAAAGACATTGGAGTCAGAGATTAAGCTAATATTTTGATTGTATATGAGATGTTTCTTATTAACTTCATCTTAGAGAAAGTTTTTTTAAAGATTTTATTTAGTTATTTTTAGAGAGGGAGGGAGAGAGAGAGAAACATTGATGTGAAAGGGAAACATCACTCAGTTGCCTCTTAGAGGTGCCCTGATGGAGGATTGAACCCACACCCCAGGCATGTGCCCTGCCTGGGGATTGAAACAGTGACCTTTCACTTTATGGGACAATGTCCAACCAGCTGAGCCATACTGGTTAGGGCAGAGAAAATTTTTTATGGAGTCATTCATGAAGTTATGAATATCTAGGCATGAGTGACTTCCCTATCCTTTTCAAGGATATTTTCTCTATGTAAACCTTTACTCAGCATTTCCTAAGGGGTGTTCTAGCTGGTGGTATTGTTCTTGATTCTTCTTACTTGTCAAAGGCCTTGTGTAGACCAAAGGTCAAGCCCAATTTCTGTAGCAAACTCATAAGGGATAAGTGAGAAACTTAACCTTGTACTTTTTGTGGTCATTCATTGTGTTATTTACATGACATGTATGCTATATATGTTTTCTTATTAGAATTGCAGTGTAAAATGAAATCACAGAAAGAATGTCTTATATAATAATCCACCTCCCTTCCATCCAACTTTGTAATATCAAATTATTTTCCACTTTTAAACTTACTTTTATGTTGAGAAAAAGAAAATTCTTGCTTCAATACCATTTGCTTTCCCAGACATTTTTTTTATGTAAAGAAAGTTACTGACAGTGTAATTAAAGCTAAAATTAATTTTTATGCTGCTTTCTTTCAGCTGCCCTAACTTAAACTACTTAAGTTTACGAAATTGTGAATATGTGACTGACATAGGAATTGAGTCTATCATAAACATTTTCTCCTTGATATCAGTAGATCTCTCTGGAACAAGTATTTCTAATGAGGTAAAAAAAAAAGTTCAAAAACAGTTATAACCATTTTGTAAACAATGGAGAGAAAAACAATTATTTTTATTTCTTAAACTATTAGATACAAAATGCAAACTTAGGAATATTATTTCTGGAATAATGAGTGATAGATGAGGTTATTTGTAAGTATATCATGATCTTGTTTCTGTGTTTAAAAATGGCAAAATACAATATTGCAAGGAGAGTGTTACATGATAGATCTGAAATTTGTTTCATAATAGTAGTTGGTCTGTGTGGAGGTAATATATTTTATACGTTACATTTGTTTTTTGTGGATTGCACGTTCTACAATATAAGACCACCTGAGTACATTGAGATCTAAGTCTAGTTCAAAACTGAAGTCTAGAAATGGCCTCATCAAATCTACAAAAGCATACATTGTAAGGAACTCATTTCCTGCAAGCTGCTGCTGCTATTCATTAGAGTTGAAACTCAGATCACACCCATCCTATCACCCCAGCACTGCCCCATTCACTAATCAAATGGAAGATGAGCCCAGAGATGAGCCCATGTTCTGAAAGACTTTAGTGGGCTGTAGCTAGAGAAGTAATGTACTGGCTTCTCTTGCAAATCAGTGCATTAGGAGGGACATAGGAAGACACCAAAGGGAAGGCTCTCCCTCCAGCTGCTTGCTAAATCCCTTAAACTCACCAAATGTCACCTGTCTGTGAGACCTTCTCTGAGAGACCTTCTCTGAGAAACTTCTCAGAGACGTTTCTTCTCTGCAGAAACTTTGTTTGCAAAGCTGCTACCTTGCAGACAAGCAACTACTCCTCATGCATCTCCAGCCCCAGGGCTTCTTTTAACATGGCCTCTTTCTCTTGGTGTCTCACTGCATTGCTGATGTCTATGTGACATGTTCATCTTTCCCCACCATTCAGTGGCCTCTTTTAGATGAAGGACTCTGTCCACTAGTTTAGACTTTTTTCTTTCTTTTTCTAAGAGTGAATTTAGATTCAGCTTCAACTCTGCTGGTGGTATGAGAGTGGGAGTGAGTGGTATTTATATGCAGCCGATTCATCATGGTGGAGTCAAGTCTTACCTTCTCATCGTTGTCTTCTTTCTAAGCTGGAATCCACTGAGATCTCTGAGGGCCCTTTTTGTCTTTGGTTTTGTATCTAGGTAGATCTAACTGCAGTACAAATCTAACTGCAGACTTGCCATTTGAGACTTAAACTCTGAAATGTTACAGATATTTACCAGAAATTAAATGTAACAATTTTTTCCAATTGTTCCTTCTGGAAAAAAAAAGTTTATGTTTTTTAATAATTATATTCACTCTCAATTCTTTTCAATAATGAGTTTTCAGTTAGAATCATACTACTCATTTAGTTAACAAATATTTATTTTGTGCTCAGTGCTGGGGATGCTAGAATGACCAAAACATAGCTCCTCTTCTTAACACTTACATTCTGGTAGAAGACAGGCCTGGGGCAAATGACTACAAAGAGTGGTGAATGTGGGAGACAACTTGGCTCAGAGAGTCAGGAAAGACCTGACATTTTCCAAGAGAAGGAGAATGGGTATAGGATGAACCATGCCCCCCGTCCCACCCCCAAGAAAGGGCCTGAATCAAGAGACAGAGATTTAAAAGGATGGTGGTATCCAGGAAGTCTGCAGCTTCAGGTATGACTTGATTGTGAAGAGCATGGTGAGAGATGATGTTTGAGAAGTAGGCAGAGGTCATGTCATGAGGGTCCTAGAAGCCACATTGAGGAACTTGTTCTCTGCCCTTTTAGCAATGAAAGGACATTAAATATGTCAGATTGACATATTTAAAAGATTACTCTGTTTGCTGGAAGGACATGGAAATAATAAATGAAATAGTGAGCAATTATGAAGCAGAAATCCAGGTGAAAAGTTCTGAGAGTTGGCATTAGGACTAGAACCAGGAAGATGGCTTGAGCAAAGTAAGTAGATTTGAGAGACATTTGGAAGGAAGAATCAATAGGAGAGAGAAATAGAATGAATGTTGGAGTAAAGACAAGAGGGACAGAATCAAGGATGATGCCAGATACTTATAGAGAGGTAGAGGGCTCGGGAAATAAGCAAGAAAATCATTGCAGTTCACTCCTCAGAGGGACAACAGCTTTTTAGGTTTTCAGAAGACATAGGGGTGTTATATTCTGAAAATCATGGAAATGCATAAAAATTAGCAAAGACAAAAATGCAGGTATTTAGAAATATGGAAAGATTTTATTTTATTTACTTATTCATTTATCCTCATCTGAGGGCATTGCTTTTTCATCACTTTGAGAGAGAAAGAGATAGAGATGTGAGAGAGAAACATCAATTGGTTGCCTCACAGATGTGCCCCAAATAGGGATCAAACCCATAACCTAGGTATGTGCCCTGATCCCAGACAGGGCCCATATCCTTTTGGTTTATGGAACAATGCTCCAACCTACTGAGCCACACTGGCTAGGGCAGAAATCTAGAAAGGTTTTAACTGACAAAGCTAATTTAAATGGGGAAAGCAAAGAGATCACAGTTATTTCAAACTGTATACACTTCTTATAATAATTTTATTGTCCTCAGTCATTCCTTTGTAGAAAATAGTGACTAATGTAGTGTATCACCCATAAACAAAAGTTAGTACTTATTCAATAAGCACATTTTAGGGAGAGAGGAAATATGTCAGTTTTCCTCTTCTAATTATAAAGAGGACAGGGCATATAAGTGAGGGAAATTAATTAGTAATGTGATAATATCTTAAAGTATCCTTAAAAGTCTTTACTCTTCTATAGCTTTTCTTAATGTCTAGTTAAATGTGATGTCAGTTATTCTCCTCCTACTCCAGAGGATTGTTTGAATATGAGGTTATATCTCCACTTATAATGGAAAATGTTTTCCACAAGTCAGAAGAATTATCATTTACTAAAGACCACAGGATCCACAATTAGGGCAGTTCCATCCATTGCTTAAGTTGCCTTAGTCACCACCATATTTGTTGTTTAAAGGAAAAATGAGTCAGAGCACTGTTTCAGACAGTACATTTAGACAGTGGTTTAAGAAGATTTTCACTTGCCTGATTTTCAAATTTTTTCACTATGAGTATTAGATCTCCAGTGCCCATTATGTACGCAAACTCCTGGAGTTCCCTCACCAGGATGCAAGCTCCATGGAGGCTGAGACTTTATTTTATTCACTGCTGTGTTCCCAGAACCCTAGGGAGTAACAGACAAATATTCACTGAATGAAGGAACAAATGCTGAGCTGTAGGATTATCAAATGTGAATAAGACCTGTTCCCTACAGCCCAATTTAGAAGGGTAAGTAAGGATAATTTAAATGTTATGTCAGATATAATGATAGAAGAAGCAGAGGAAAGGTCCTTAACCCAGCCAGCCAAAGACAAAAACATGAAAATGCATGCTTGTTCAAAGAATTTTATGTAGCTTAGTGTACTACTAGTATGTATGGGTTGGCCAAAAAGTTCATTTGGTTTTTTCCATATGATGGCTCTAGTAGTGCTTAGCTGTCTCTACCTCCATTTGAAACAATCTGTTATATTGTTTTGTGACAGCTGTCATATCAGCATGCATTTTAAAAAAACATCAAAATTGGTGAATTTTTGTGTAGCCATTTTAATACTGAAGATAGAAGAAAATAAGCAACATTTTTGGCATATTATGCTTTATTATGTCAAGGAAGGTAAAAATGCAACTGAAATGCAAAAAAAAAAAAAAAAGATTTGTGCAGTGTATGGAGAAAGTGCTGTGACTGTTCAAACCTGTCAAAAGTGGTTTGCGAAGTTTTGTGCTGGATCTTTTTTGCTAGACAATGCTCCATGGTCAGGTACATTAGTTGAAGTTGATAGTGATCAAATTGAGACATTAACTGAGAACAATCAATGTTATACCACATGGGAGATAGCTGACATACTCAAAATATCCAAATCAATATAGTTATTGGTGAAAATGGAAAATATGTCTTTTATTTTATAGAAAAAACATGTGGACTTTTTGGCCAACCTTATACCATGAAAAGGAGATGGGACTTGAGGAAATTTTGTGCTATCTGAGAAGCTTGGACTTGAACCAATGAATGTGAAGCAGAACTTGGTAGGGTAGTCACAGTTATACCCAGTTTCTTATTTAATATAGATTATTTGGGTTCTTCTCTGGGGGATAGATTAGAGGGAAGAAAGACTAGAGGCAGGGAGACCAGTGGTGGGTATTTTAGTAGTTTAAAAAAGAGATGATGAGTTCTTGAACTAGGTCAGAGGCCAAACTTGCATAGAAAGAAGATATTCAAGAATATTTAGGAAATAAAACTGAAATAATTTGGTGATTGATTTGTTGCAGAAGATAAGGACCTAGAGGAGGGATGGGGGTGTTGAAGTATGATTCCAAAAACATTACTTTGGGTGGATGAAAGTCCTACCTCAGAGAAGGTAATGTAAGAAAAATAAGAGATTTTGAGGGAAAGGTGACTTCAATTATATCAGACTGACTTAGAGTGTGTGGCATATTCAGGTCAAAGGCTTGGGAGAGATCCTGAAGGAAGTTAGATGTGGGAGGCATTCTCAAGAAGGTGTGAAGGTGGCCAAGATCCTCAGAGAGAGTGTGGGGAGTGAAGAGCAATGTGCACCCAGGAAGAACAAACAGAATATCAATATTTAAGTAGTAGGAAGAAGATAATGAATCTGTAAAGGACACTAAAGAAAGAAGGTGAAAAGGTTGTAAGACAACCAGGTAGGTAAGTGTAGTCATGTGTGGAGTTTTGAGGGAATAACCAATGGTATCTAACAGAACAGAGAAATTAAAACAGGGAAAGGCCAACATTTGAAAGAACATTTACCATTAATTAAACAGATCCCTGCTTTACCCTTCTGATAACATTTCTTGCCCTTGTTCCCTTCATTCCTTTTCCTCCAACTCCACTGTCACATTTTAGATCCTCAAACAAGCCAAATTCTATCCTACTTGAGGACCTTTGCACACATGTACCTTTTGCCTGAGATGCTTGTCCTTCTATTTTCAGGTGCCTGGGTAGGCAGATGCTTAGTGAGTAATCACTGATGATCATGCCAGTAGCTAAAGCATCTTGACATAAGCTAATAGTGCCTTTAAAGATATTTTTGACACAATTTTAATCTATAATAAACATTTGTCATGCTGTCATAGTTATCAGATAATCACACTTTTCAATCTATATCATTTCAAGGCAATAGCAAAAGGTTTTATTTCTTTTGTTAAATTATATTTTATTGATTATGCTATTACAGTTGTTCCATTTCTCCCCCATCATTCCCCTCCACCCTTCACACCCCCTCCCACCCATGTTCCCCCCTTTAGTTCATGTCCATGTGTCATAAATTCTTTAGCTTCTACTTTTCCCACACTATTCTTGCCCTCCCCCTGTCTATTTTCTACCCACCGTCTATGCTACTTATTCTCTGTACCTTTTCTCCCTTTCTCCTCCTCCCACTCCCCTGTTGCAAACCCTCCATGTGATCTCTATTTCTGTGTTCCTGCTCCTGGTCTAGATATTTGCTTAGTTTGCTTTTGTTTTAGGTACGGTTGTTAATATCTGTGAGTTTGCTGTCTTTTTACTGTCCTATTTTTTATCTTCTTTTTCTTAGATAAGTCCCTTTAACATTTCATGTAATAAGGGTTTGGTGATGATGAACTCCTTTAACTTGACCTTATCTGAGAAGCACTTTATCTTCCCTTCCATTCTAAATGACAGCTTTGCTGGATAGAGCAATCTTGGATGTAGGTCCTTGCCTTTCATGACTTGGAATACTTCTTTCCAGCCCCTTCTTGCCTGGAAGGTCTCTTACAGGAACTCCTTTGGGAGTTCCTTCGGGAACTCCTTTGTAGGTGACTGTGCCCTTATCCCTTGCTGCTTCTAGAATTCTCTCCTTCATTTTAATCTTGGCTAATGTAATTATGATGTGCCTTGGTGTGTTCCTCCTTGGGTCCAACTTCTTTGGGACTCTCTGAGCTTCCTGGACTTCCTGGAATTCTATTTCCTTTGCTAGATTGGGGAAGTTCTCCTTTACTATTTGTTCAAATAAGTTTTCCACTTGTTTCTCTTCTTCTTCCCCTTCTGGTACCCCTATAATTCAGATGTTGGGATATTTAAAGATGTCCTTGAGGTTCCTAAGCATCTCTCATTTTTTTTGAATTCTTGTTTCTTCATTCTTTTGTGTTTGGTTGTTTCTTTCTTCCTTTTGGTCCACTCCATTGATTTGAGTCCCAGTTTTCCTCCCATCGCTATTGGTTCCCTGTGCATTTTTCTTCATTTCACTTATTATAGCCTCCATTTGTTCCTCTAATTTGTAACCAAAATCAACCAATTCTGTGAGCTTCCTAATCACCAGAGCTTTGAACTGTGCTTCTGATAGGTTGGCTACTGGTGCTTTGAGCTCTGCATCTGATAGGTTGACCACCTCCTGGTCACTCAGATGAATTAGCTCTGGGGCTCAGGTCTGTTCTCCCTTTTGAGCCATTCTTGGTTTTGTTTTTTTGTTTTTGTCTGGTCACAGCTGTTACATAGTGAGGGGTGGAGCCTTAGGCATTCACCAGGGCAGGGCAGCCCAGTCGCTGGGTTGAGATGCTGGATGTGGGGTCGGGGTCCAAGAGGGAACAAGGATGCTTGCTCCACGCTCTTTCATGGATTCCAGTCCCTTCAGTCTCTTTCCTCTATCAAATTGGGCCCTGCTGGTGCTGATTTCCATGGGGGTGGGCCTGTGCATGCTCCAGGACCCTGTGGGTCTCCCCAACAAACTCTCCTGTGAGATTGGGACTTCCTCCTGGCACTTCAGCCCCTACAAGTATTTTCAATGGGTGCTTTTAGGCTTCACTTCCCAGTGCTGGGGCCCTGCATCACGCAGTCTGTCTTGCCGCCTGTTTTCATCAGGTTTATCTGTGCGCGAATGTGTGTTCGTGGTCCACCACCTTGTGCGCCCTGCTTGGTCTCCTCGAGTTGGGCAACACCACTGCCTGTGCACCTGGAGTGACTGCGCACCTGCCCGGGACCACCACTGGCTTATCCCGCCCACTGACTCTACACCTCTTACTGGTCTGGGTGAATCGTTGCTGTCAGACTCCCACACAATTCAATTTTTCTCTCTGTCCTGGTTGGGTTTCCTTTTTTTGTTTGTTTGTTTTATATTTTTGTTGTCCTTAATCTTGATTGTGAGAGGAGGCACAGCATGTCCACCTACGCTTCCATCTTGGCCGGAAGTCCAGGTTTTATTTCATTAATGCATTTCTTCTTTAAGTAAACATAAATCACATGATGCCAACAATGTCTCTATGTATGTTCCCCCAAATGAAGCATTCTTTAGTTTCCAGTGTACTGTAATTTTATCTCTGCATTATAGAATAGTTCCCTAGAGAGGTATTATCTAGGGGCAGGAGCAAAAATGGAGTAAAAATAGCCTCTTCAACAATTGGTGTTGAAAGATCTGGACAGCTGCATGCAAAAAAATGGAACTCAACCACCAACTTACACCACACAGAAAAATAAACTCAAGATGGAGAAAATACTTAAATATAAGTTGCAACACTTTTATAAATAAAAGTCCTAGAGGAGCATAGGCAGGAAAATCTCAAATACTCCATGCAGCAATATTTTCACTGATATGTGCCCTAGAGCTAGGGACATAAAGGAAAGAATAAACAAATGGGACTTCTTCAATTAAAAGATTCTGCAAGGCTAAAGAAAACATCAACAAAATGAAAAGGAAACCAAACATATGGGAAAATACATTTGCCAATAATATCTTGGACAAGGGTTTGATCTCCAAAATATATAAAGAACTCACACAACTCCACACCAGGAAGACAAACAATCCAATTAAAAAATGGAGAAAGAACCTGAATAGACATTTCTCCAAGGAGGACATACAGAAGGCCCAGAGACATATGAAAGGCAATTCTCAGCATCAGTAGCCATCAGAGAGATGCAAATTAAAACCAAAATGAGATACCACTTCACACTAGTCAGAATGGCCATCATAAACAAATCAACAAACAAGTGCTGGTGAGGCTATGGAGAAAAGAGAACCTTAGTACGCTGTTGATGGGAATGCAGACTGGTGCAGCCACCGTGGAAAACAGTATGGAATTTCCTCAAAAACCTAAAAATGGAACTGCCTTCTGACCTGGCAAGTCAGTATAATCCACTCCTGGGATTATATCCTAAGAATCCTGAAACACCAGTTCAAAAGAACCTATGCACACCCATGTTCATAGAGGCATAATTTATAATAGCCAAGTGCTGGAAGCAACCTAGGTGCCCATCAGTAAATGAGTGGATCAAAAAACTGTAGTACATTTACACAATGGAATATTATGTAGCAGAAAGAAAGGAGGAACTCCTACCCTTCACAACAGCATGGATGGATTTTAGAGAGCATTTTGCTAAGTGAAGTAAGCCAGGTAGTGAAAGACAAATACCATATGATCACACCTATAAATGGAACCTAATCAACAAAACAAATAAGTGAGCAAAATATAACCAAAGACATGGAAATAAAGAACAAACTGACAGTAACCAGAGGGGAGAGGGTTAAGGGGGGAAAGAAGGGGAAGAGTCAAGGAACATGTATAAGAAATCATGGACAAAGACAACAGGGGTGGAAAACATTGAAGATGGGAGATGGAGGTGGGTAGGGTGGGGAGAGTAATGGAGGAAAATGAGGACAACTACAATTGAACAACAATTAAAAAAAGAAATGTGTTATCTAGTTAGCCTCACAATAATAATGGCTCTTGAATTATTAATAGCACACAAATCATTTTCAAACTGAATTGGAAAAAAAAACACCCCTTAATTGAAGGTCGGCATATGGTATACATGTTAATTTTAATTGTATATGTTATAAGTTCATGTAGTTTCAGGTATTTCTAGCAAAAAAAATCTCTCTATGACTAAATAATATATTATAAGAGAGGCTTCCGATCAATATGGTGGCATTAGGTAAACCCAGCTCACCTCCTTATAAAATCACATAAAAATTACAACTAAATTCTAGAACAATCATTATTCAGATCTGGCAGAAACTGAGTTGAATAGAAGTCTGACAACTACAGAATTAAAGAAATCACATCAATCCAGACTGGTAGCAGGGGCAGAGATGCAGAATGGGCTGGTCCCACATCCACAAGTGGTGGATAAAAATTTGGGAGGGATATCTTGGGAATGAGGAGTCCCAGCCCCACATCAGGCCCCCAAGCCCAGGGTTCTAGTGCCAGGAAGATAAGTCCCCATAACTTCTAGCTGCAAAACCCAGCAGGGATTGAGTCTGTAGAAGAAACTTCTAGAGTCCCAAGCAGTTCCTTTAAAGAATTCACGCACATACTTACTCAGATTAATTCCCTCTAAGCTCCGGCATCAGGTAGCAGCTTGAGAGGCACCAGTGGCATACAGGAATGAAATGAAGTGGCTGGAATCAAGGCAAGAACTGGGGGACAGATTTCCCCCAGACATAACTGGAGGACAGCTTTCTCCCAGACAGAAAGGCAGGCAGAGCCGCAGAGCCAGCAGGGTGTCACATCTGACACTCCATCAACATGGCTAATACTGTTTGCCCTGCTCTGGGAATCCCCTGAGACTCCCTCTCACCCAACTTACAGCTGTTAACAGTAGCTTTTCCATATGAATGGCTGGCCTTGGCTCATGCTTCACAACTTCCTAAATCTTTCAAACAAGCAACAGCTGGCCTCAGTGAGCACCAGGACCAGCACTACCAGTAGTCAGCCTAGATTTGTTCACAGCATGGGAATCTCCAAGCCTGGCCAAGTATCAGCCATCTCAGATTGCTTTATAGCTCATGCAGGGTGGTTCCAGGTTATACACAGATGGGGGCTGACTTTGGCCCACACCACCTGGGAAACCCCAGAGCCTGCACACCCAGTAGACAGCTACAGACCACATTAGGGCACCACCACCCTCCCCCTTCACAGCTGATTCTTCATGGAGGGCAGAGGTTCATGGTAAGGTTAAGGCAATCTTTACAACTGACTGGCCTGGGTAAATCCCTCTCATTGATCAGCCAGCAGCAACCAAGATTCAACTACAAGAGGAGGGTGTACTCAGCCCACACAAATGGTGCACCTTGAATACCAGCTTAGGTGATAGGGGAAACTTTGCCACTGGACCCTACAGGACACTTACTATATTAGGTCATGATACTAACACAGGGAATTGTAGCAGCTCTATCTAATATATAGAAACAAATACACAGAGGCTGTCAAAATGAGGAGACAAAGAAGCATGGCCCAAATGAAAGAAGAGATCAAAACTCCAGAAAAAAGAACTAAACAAAATAGAAATAAGCAATCTATCAGATGCAAAGTTCAAAACACTGGTTTTAAGGATGCTCAGGGAACTTACTGAGGACCTCAACAATATAAAAGCTATCCACTCAGCAATGAAAAATACACTAATTGAAATAAAGAACAATTTACAGGAAACAATAGTAGAGTGGATGAAGCTGAGAATCAAATCAATGATTTGGAACATAAGGAAGAAAAGAACAACCAATCAGAACAATAAGAAGAAAAAAGAATCCAAAAAAAGGAGGGTAGTGTAAGGATCCTCTGGGACAACATCAAGAGGTCCAATATTCACATCATAGGGGTGTCAGAAGGAGAAGAGAAAGAGCAAGAAAGTGGAAATTTCTTTGAAAAAATAATAGAAGAAAAATTCCCTAATCTGGAGATGGTAATAGACATATAAGTCTGGGAAGGATAGAGAGTCCCAATCAAGTTGTACTCAAACAGGGCCACACCAAGATACATCATAATTAAAATGCCAAAGCTTAAATAAAAAGAAAGAATCTTAAAAACAGAAAGAAAAATGAGACAGTTACCTACAGTGGACCTCCCATAAGACTGTCAGCTGATTTCTCAATAGAAACTTTGCAAGCAAGAGGTGGCTTGCAAGAAGTATTCCAAGTGGTGAAAAGTGAGGACCTACAACCAAGATTACTCTATCCAACAAAGCTATCATTCAGAACAAAAGGGCAGATAAAGTGCTTCCCAGACAAAGTAAAGCTAAAGAAATTAATTATTACCAAGCCATTATTACATGAAATATTAAAGGGACCTATTTAAGAAAAAGAAGATCAAAACTATGAACATTAAAATCACAACAAACTCACAACTATCAATACCTGAATCTAAAAAACAAAAACAAACTAAACAAACAACCAGAACAGGAACAGAATCATAGATATGGAGATCCTTTAGAGGATTATCAGCTGGGAGGAGGAAGGGGGAAAACAGGCAAAAAGGTGCAAGGATTAAGAAATATAATTGGTGAATACAAAATACACAAGAAGGTGTTAAGAATAGTATAGGAAATGGAGAAGCCAAAGAACTTATATACACAACCCATGGACATAAACTAAGGGGGAGGGTATGATTGCTGGGGTGAAGGGGGTGGGTATGATTGCTGGAGTGAAGGGGGTATCAGTGGAGGGGTGCCAAGGGGGAAAATTAGGACAACTACAATAGTATAATCAATAAAATATACTTAAAAGAATGGAAAAATGTAAAAGAAGGATCCACAGCCAAGATGGCTCCACCCAGCAAATATATCATTTAGCATTGAAGGGAAGATAAAGAGCTTCCCAGACAAGAAAAAAAACTGAAGGAGTTCATCATAACCAAACCATTATTCTTTAAAATTTTAAAGGGACTTATTTAAGATAAATAAGAAGTTCAAAACTATGAGCAATAAAATGGCAGTAAATACATACATATCAACAACTGAATCTAAAAACAAACTAAGCAAACAAGAAGAATGGAGATAAAATCATGGATACAGAGAGCAGCATTTTGATGGTTGCCAGATGGGATGGGGGTGTAGGGGATTGAGTGAAGAAGTGAGGGGATTAAGAAATACAAATAGGTAGTTACCAGAATAGCCATGAGGGTGTAAAAAGTACAATATAGGAAATGGAGCAGCCAAAGAACTTACACACATGACCTATGGACATGGTGTGGGGATTGCCTGAGGGAGTAGGGGGTACTGGTTGGAAGGAGGTAAAGGGGGGAAAATGGGACAACTGTAATAGCATAATCAATAAAATACAATTTCAAAAGGAAGAGAAAACCAATGTGAGAACTTTAACCATCATTGGTGTAGTTTAAATATCTCTTTATTCTGTCCCCCTTCCTCCCCTTCATCCCTGCTGCCCCTGCCATTCAGGCACTATTTCTTCTTACTAACTTCTGTTGCCTTGAATACCACTGTCCTCAGCTCATTTTAATAATTGTTCCAAACCTATCTCTCTGCAGCATTGTGAGCTTCTTGAGGGCAGAGGCTGGATCATCCTGCCTCTGCCCTCAAGAAGGGATACTTAGTGTGACACCTAAAATGCAAGAGCAATATAAAATACTTGATCAGTGAATCAGTGAGTGAGTGAATGAGTGGATCTGGTACCATTTCCTTCCTCTTAACCGAACACAGCTTCTTTAAATCCCACATTTTCTCAGCTATGCTCTGAGCTGGAGTGGGAGTGCTTACAGCTGCATGTCTTAGTCTGATGATACACTTTCAAGAGACCACCCATCTGCGTGGAACACACACATACAAATAAAACCTGATGTTCAGTAAAGCAAAACCTCTAAAGCAGGAAACAAATGAAATCACTTGGGATTCAAGAAATAGAAAGAATCAGAGTTAAAAGGAAGCAGGTTTACTCAGAGACAAATGGATCTGCACATAACAAGAAGTCTGCCCTATTGTACTTTTTCATATGAAGCCGGAACTCTCCTTAATCCTTTCCAGGCCCTTCTCCCCAGTCAGTGGCTTTATATGAATATGCTGGTCACATTACTAGCAATAGTGGTTTTCTTCACAGAGGTTATTGTTAGTTGTCTCCTGTTTCCAGCAAAATGCCTACTAAAAACATTGCAAAAGGAAATGACCAACCTAACTTGTCACTTCCTTCAAGGAGATTTTTGGTGGCATAAGCCTCCTCTCAACCACCACCAGGTAGGAGGCAAACAGTCTGAAGGTGAGTTGCTCTATTTTCATATAGCGGAGATACTGATTTTCCTTCCCTCCATGAACATATAAAAGATCTATTTCTGTGTGTGGACCAAAGCCTGCTTTCCTTTAGATGTGTAGGTCAATAAATTAGGTCAGACAGGTAGATACATTAAAAAAAAAAAAATGACTACAAAATTCATACTAACAATCAAATAAGTAGAAATAAGTAAAAATAACTGAGAAGAAAAGATAAATTATTTTATAAAATTTAATTGCCAACCAGAATACAAAAGGGAAAATCATTCTTGAATTTAAGACACATTTTCAAGGACATTGTACAAGACAGTGTTACCAGTGATTTTAGACAGGCGAAGTGTTAAAACATATTTCCAAATATAAATTTTGTTCTTTATTCATGAAATAATGTAGTAGTCAACACCAAACAGAGCAAATCTTTCAGAAAGGAACATATAAAATATAAACACTGGTTCACATAATTACAAAGGGAAGTAGATTCCAACCAAGAATTCTGAGAGTATGCCAGCAAGATAAGACAAAATTGGGCCCATTAAAAACAGATAATTTTATAGACTACTCATTCATTCACAAATATTTACTCATTGTCAACTGTGTGTCAAACACCATGCTAGGTTCTGGGAGTACTAAATTTATAGTCATAGTACTGGCCTCGAGGTACAGTCTCGAGCTGAAAAAACAACAGTAGTAGTAGTAGCACTACATGGTTAGAGATTACTAAAAGCACAAGTGCAGAATGTGTATTCACATCCTGGCTGGTGCCAGCACACTATGAGACTTTAGACAAGTTACTCCACCTCTCTGTGCCTCTATTTCCCTCTCTTTGGAAGAATGATTATAATATTACTTTTCTCAGTGTTGTGAGAATTAAATAAGATAATGCATGTAAACTGCTTAACATAGTGCCTGACACAGGGTAAGCATTCAATACATCTTAGCAATGATTAATTTGAACTATGGAATAATGAGGCATATTTGCTGTGATTATTGGATTTCCCAGCAATGGAAATGTAGGCCCCTCAAAGAGGGTCATAAAAGTTGCAAAAATGCAACAGAGGAAAGAGCAATGTATTTAAATCAATAAAAATTCTATCATGAGTCATTCACTTTAACTAGGCTCCTTACAGAAAAAGTAGCACAAAGCTGAGAAAGAACCCATTAACTTTGGGGTTTCTGGTTTGAATATTAGTCCTCTGAAAGTAACAGTACTGAGTTTGGGGTGCTTATGGCATATTCGGGTGCCCAATTTTCAACTAGGAAACAAGATGTGGAGCTCAGGAGAGAGATTTTAGCCAGATTTAGAGATAGTTGAAGTGGCTGAAGAAGCCATGATGAGAGACAGAGGAGAAAATAGGTCAAGTTCAAAGTTCCGCTGAACACCAGTACATATTGGGTGGATTTGGAAGATGAACCCAGAGAGGAAACTGAAAGGAACATGCAGAGAAGTAGGTGAGGGACAAATTAAGAGTGATGTCATGAGAACTAAGGGGCATGGTGTTTGAAAAAGTGGGAGATTGTCAGCAAGGTCATACTTCACCGGTGGATCAAGTAATTTGAAGACAGAGAAGTTTCCACCAATTTCTGTAAAAGAAAATTGTTCATCTATGGATATACTTGTCTATGGATATACTTGTCATGTTTACATTCATGCTTAGTATTTTGTTTGAATTTCCTGTTTTTGTGCTACTATGGTTTGTTTCAAACAGACGGTAAACTGCTTCAGGAGTGTTTTGGGTCTGTGTAAAGGATAAGCATAATGTTAATGTTTTATATAATTCTACATTGATATACAAATGACTTAATAATGGATTCATATAATGTTTTGTCCCAGTTATTATAAATTATTTTTCACAAACATTGAAAAATTTCATTCATTATTCATTCTTTTCTTCATCCTTTTCTTCTTTCTTATGATACATAGTTACCTAGTTCCTACTATATTTAAGGCAGCAACTCTATGTTTAAATGTAAAACAGAAATAAGATAAGCAGCCTGCCCTGAAGCTTTTATAAACCTTTAACTCTCTTAATTTGTCCCTCCTTTTGAACAGAACATTTTGTTGGTGTTTTGGTCACTTGGTTTTCCAGTGAGCTGCAGCAGTTTTTGTTACCATCAGCAATGAAATAAGTGTGATAGCCTTCCACTTAGTCACCAATACTGGCTGTTTTAATTTCAAGAAAGTTAGAAATTAAGTTCATTGTTATTTTGATTTTATACTTTAAACAATTGTAGTAATATTAATTTTCCCTTATATTTGCTTATTATTGCAATTATATTTCTACTTACATGAAATGTCTGTTTAGATTCTTCACTTATATATTTTTACTGATAATTTGTGTAAACTCCTTAGATAAATATAGTTATCATTTGTCATATTTTTGTATTTTCTCCATTACTTTCAAATGGCTTATCTCACAATCATGGGAGAGAGATTTGTTTTAGTATTTAGTATTCTTGCCAAAAAAATGTTAATCCAGAATTTAATTATAAAGAACAATCACACAAACCCAGCATGTGGGACATTCTACATAATACTGGCCTGGGATCTCTATTTTTATTTTTTAATTTTATTTTAAATTACAGTTGACATGTAATATTATTTTATACTAGTTTCAGGTGTACAACATAGTGATTAGACAATAATATAATTTACAAAGTGATTCTCCCCAATAATTCAAGTACCCACCTGGCACCATATGTAATTATTACAGTATTATTTACTATATTCCTTACACTGTACTTTACATCATCATGACTATTATGTAACTACCAATTTGTACTTCTTAAGACCCTCACTTCTTCACCTATCCCCTCAAACACCCTCTCCTGTGACAACCATCAGTTTGTCCTCTGCATCTACTAATCTATTTCTATTTTATTTGTTTGTTTATTCTTCAGATTCCACATATAAGTGAAATCATATGGTATTTGTGTTTCTCTGTATGACTTATTTCACTTAGCATAATGCTCTCCAGGTCCACCCATGTTGTCATAAATAGTACGGTTTCATTCTTTTTATGGCTGAGTAATATTACATTGTATGTATAAAGGGAAGGACTTTTGGTTTACATATAATACAAATAAATAATGCAATCATAATAATGAATAAACAGTGTGTTTTGCATACTCACAACTATAAACCTACTTTTGCCTATACCTGAATGTACCATAATTTTTTTAATCTATGATAGATACTTGGGCTGCTTCCAAATATTGGCTACTGTAAATAACACTGCAATGAACATAGCGGTGCATATAGTCTTTCAAATTAGTGTTTGGGCTTTTTCGGATATATTCCCAGAAGTGGAATCACTGGGCTGTAAAGCAGTTCCCTTTTCAATTTTTTGAGGAAGCTTCATACTGTTTTCTACAGTGGCTGCACCAATCTGCAATCACACCAACAGCTGCATGAGGGTTCCCTTTTCTCCACAACCTCTCCAACATTTGTTGTTTGTTGACTTATTAATGATAACCATTCTGCCAGGGGTGAGGTAACGTCTCATCATGGTTTTAATTTGCATTTCTCTGATGATTAGTGACATTGAGCTACCTTTCATATGCTTATTGACCATCTGCACATCCTCTTTGCAGAAGTGACTATTCATGACCAGGAATTTTTTAAAGTCGAGGTCTTGAAGGATCACATTTAAAGAAAAAAGCTAAAGGGACAACAAAATGCAATAATGAACTGACTGGGTCCTGTATATAAAAGAAATTAGAGTATTGACTTTATATTATTCCTAAAGAGAAGCATAGAGAATACGTAGGGGTAAGCATCATGCTATCTGAAACTTATTCTCAAATGCTTCAGAGAAATGTATCATTATGTATATATGAATATATAATATTTCTAAATGTATACTATGTATAGTATATGTATAAACATAAAACTATATTCATATATATTAATAAAACTATGTGTTCATACACATACAGAGCCTGATCATTATAATAAATACATGCTAAATAAATATATATCAAATGAAAATGCATTAAGAATGAATTAGTTAAGAAATGTGGCAAAATGGGTGGCAGAGTCATGGCCAAGATGGAGGTGTAGGTAGAAACACTTCACTTCCTTGCACAACCAAAAAGAGGATAACGACCAATCTAAAATCGATAAGCAATAAAAAATGCCAGAAAATCAAACTGCATGGAACTCCAACAGCCAAGAAATTAATGAAAAAATCAACCAGAACAACCATACTGGTCAGGCAGACCACGCAGCCCACTCAGAAAAACCATAGCAAGGCGGCTGAGGGGCGGAGCTGACTGCTGAGATCTCAGATCAGTGGAGATACTCTGGCAGGACTGACTTAAGGGGGAACTGAGACTCAGCTGATTGTGGGCTAAGGTTGGGGTTGCCCTGGTGGGAGATATCTCCAGTCTGACACGAGAGTCTGTTAGAAAGTGCGCTAAAGACAAGCAGGTGAGCTGCATTGTTCCCTATATGGCCCCTCCCCCACAGGCAGCACAGCAGAGAGGGTTGCCCTGCCTGGGTGAATACCTAAGGCCCTGCCCCTGACAACTTATCAGGTGCGCAAAGACAAAGAAGTGTGGCCCAAATGAAAGAACACAGCAAAACCCTCAGAACTAAGGGATGAGGAAATTGCCAACCTACGTCATGGAGAATTTAAAGCCCTGGTAATCAAAATGCTCACAGAACTGACTGAGCTTGGTCAAAAAATGAAAGAATAAATGAAAGATACCCAAAATGAAATAAAGCAAAATATTCAGGGAACCAACAGTGACAAGAAGGAAACCAGGATTCAGAGCAACAGTTTGGAACAAAAGGAAAAAATAAACATCCAACTGGATCAGAATGAAGAAACAAGAGTCCAAAAAAATAAAGAGAGGCTGAGGATTCTCTAGGACAACCTGAAACATTCCAATACCTGAATTATAGGGATGCCAGAAGGAGAAGAACTACAGCAAGAAATTGAAAACTTATTTGAACAAATAATGAAGGAAAACTTCCCCAATCTGGCAAAGGAAATAGACTTCCAGGAAGTCCAGGAAGCACAGAGAGTCCCAAAGAAGTTGGACCCAAAGAGGAACACACCAAGGCACATCATCATTAAGTTACCCAACATTAAAGACAAAGAGAAAATTCTAAAAGCAGCAAGAGAAAAGGAGACAGTTACCCACAAAGGAGTTTCCATAAGACTATCAGCTGATTTCTCAAAAGAAACCTTGCAGGCAAGAAGGGGCTGGAAAGAAGTATTTGAAGTCATGAAAGGCGAGGACCTACATGCAAGATTGCTCTATCCAGCAAAGCTTTCATTTAGAATGGAAGGGTAGATAAAGGGTTTCCCAGATAAGGTCAAGTTAAAGGAGTTCACCATCGCCAAGCCCTTATTATATGAAACATGAAAGGGGATTATCTAAGAAAAAGAAGATCAAAAATATGAACAATAAAATGACAACAAACTCACAGCTATTAACAAATGAACCTAAAAGAAAAGAAAAACAATGAAAACAAAAACTAAGCAAACCGTCAGAACAAGAACAGAATCAGAGAAATGGACATCACACAGAGGGACTTTAGTGGGGAGGGGGAAGGGAGGAATAGGGGGGAAAGGTACAGGGAAGAAGAAGAAGAAGCATAATTAGTAGGCATAAAATAGATGGGGAAAGATAAAAATGGTATAAGAAAGAGAGGACTCAAAGAACTTATATGTACAACCCATGGACATGAACTAATGGGGGTAATGCTGAAGGGTTGGGGGGCAGGGTGGAGGGGGATAAATGGGGAAGAATTGGGAAAATTGTAATAGCATAATCAACAAAAATACTTTAAAAAGAGAAATGTGGCAAAATGTTTATAACTGGTGAATTTAGGTAAAGGGTATATAGGTGTTCATTGTTATCATCCTTCGAAACTTTCTGTGGATTTAAATATTTTAAAACTAAAGGGGAGGGATAATTTATGTTTATGTTGGTGATATTCATTAGCTAAACAATTCCAGATGTAAAAGTGGGCTAAAATAGAATAGTTTTCAAGGATTTGTCTGCTTCCACTGCAAATGTCTTATGTCCATGCATCTGTTCCTGGCTTTATTCAATGACAGTGACCCCAAACTGAATAATTTCCCAAACAACTCACACTTTCCAAATGAAGCCTTTAGTCATGATGCTTCCTTAGCCTGAAAAACTGTTCCCATTATTTCACTTGTCAAAATCTTATTCAGTCTTTAAAGCTTAATTCAAATTCTTCTTTGTCCATGAAAGTCTATTCTAAACCTTTCTCCAATGAGACGCAATCACTCCTCATTCTTCAGCCCCTATAACCTCATTCTTTCTTGCATATGTCAGTTATGTACCAGCTTACATTCCCTACCAAGGGAAAGTTTTGTTTAACTCTGTTGCATAGGACAAAATCCAAATTCCTTAGAATAATGTACAAGGCTCCAATGACTTGGTGCCTACTTCCTTTTGGGTCTTACGTCTTGACATACCCTTCAATGGACCTGATACAGGGGCTATAATATAAATCAATTACTAGGGACTCCTGGGTCCCACAGATTCGGGTCCCACAGATTCAGGTCCCTGAATTCCATGGCCTACGAAGGACCAAAATATTCACCAGAATCCCTGTGAATTGTTGGGGCCTCTCACCCTCTTACAACCTGCAATCCTGGTGATTCCTCCAGGCTACCACATCTGCTGCTTTCCTCTGTGCTTCACCTGATTAAATTTTGCTCTATCTTGCACTTCAAGAAAATAAAACCCAAACCTGCAAAGCCTTCATGAATTTGGATGACTTTGAGGAAATGAAAGAAGCTTTAAATTTTCATGATGTTATAACTTCCCTAAAAAGTAAGCATCCATCTGCCCTTTGCCTCACTGAGGCCCAGTCCTTCCATCTTGTTGGTTATTCATTCCTCCTTATTTTTTCTTATCTTCCCACTATCCTCTTTCCATCCCTCCCAGAAATAAAAGCTTGGCACAAGCCAACCCTCAGGACTTTTATTCCCCATTTTTAAAATGTATTTTATTGGTTATGCTATTATAGTTGTCCCATTTTTTCTCCCCTTTGTACCCGCCCCTCCTATCATCATTCCCCCACCTTAGTTCATGTCCATGGGTTGTGTATATTGTATATAAGTTATTCAGCTTCTCCATTTCCTATACTATTCTTAACCGTCCACTGTCTATTTTGTACTTATCATTTATGTTTGTTATTCCCTTCACCTTTTCCCCATTCTCCTCATTCCCCCTTCCCACTGATAAACCTCCATGTAATCTCCATCTCTGTGATTCTCTTCCTGTTCTAGGTGTTTGCTTAGTTCATTTTGTTTTTGTTTTTTTTAGGTTTGGTTGATGATAGTTATAAGTTTGTTTTCATTTTACTATTTGTATTTTTGATCTTCTTCATTTTCTTAGGTAAGTTCCTTTAACATTTCATATAATAAGGGTTTGGTGGTGATGAACTCCTCTAACTTGACCTTATCTGGGAAGCACTTTATCTGCCTTTCCATTCTAAATGGTAGCTTTGCTGGATAGAGTAATCTTGTATGTAGATCCTTGCCTTTCATGACTTGGAATACTTCTTTCCAGCCCCTTCTTGCCTGTAAGATGTCTTTTGAGAAATCAGCTGATAGTGTGATGGGAACTCCTTTGTAGGTAACTGTCTCCATTTCTCTTGCTGCTTTTAAGATTCTCTCCTTATCTTTAATCTTGGGTAATGTAATCATGATGTGTCTCCGTGTGTGTTTCCTTGGGTGCAACTTCTGTGGGACTCTCTGAGCTTCCTGGACTTCCTGGAAGTCTATTTCCTTTGCTATATTGGGGAAGTTCTCCTTCATTATGTTTTCAAATAAGTTTTCAATTTCTTGCTCTTCCTCTTTTCCTTCTGGTATCCTTATGATTAAGATGTTGGAACACTTAAAGTTGTCCTGGAAATTCTTAAACCTATCCTCATTTTTTTTTTTTTTTGAATTCTTGTTTCTTCATTCTCTTCTGATTGAATCTTTATTTCTTCTGTCTGGTCCAAACCATTGATTTGAGTCCCAGTTTTCTTTCCTTTACTGTTGGTTCCTTGTATATTTTTCTCTATTTCACTTTTCATAGCCTTCACTTTTTCCTCTATTTTGCACCCATATTCAACCATTTCTGTGAGCATCCTGATTATCAGTGTTTTCAACTCTGCATCAGGACTTTTTTCCCAAGCATGTAACCAGGTGTAAAATGAAACAAAACAAAAACAAGACCCCATGGTTTTTTCCCTAAGAGAAATTCTTGGGTCAGCTTTTCAGATATTTTTTAAGAGGAATTTTATTTTATTTATTTTTTAAACATTATATATATTTATTTTTAGAGAGAAGAGAAGGGAAGGAGAAAGAGGGGAACATCAATGCATGGTTGCCTCTTGCACACCCCCTACTGGGGACCTGACCCACAACCCAGGTATATGCCCTGACTGGGAATTGAACCAGTGACCCTTTGGTTCTCAGGCCCAGACTCAATCCACTGAGCTACACCAGGCAGGGGGTCTTAAGATATTTTTTAAAAATTCATCATAAATGTATTCATGCCATGCTGTATAGTTCCCTGTACATGCCATACTGTTTGAGAGAGAGAGAGAGAGAGAGAGATGGAGAGAGAGAGAGAGAGAGATAACTCAGTGTGAGAGAGAATCATCCAACAGTTGCTCTGTACATACAGCCCAACTGGGGATTGAATCTAGCAACCTAAGTATTTTCCCTGACTGGGATGATGCTCGAACAAACTTAGCCACTTACCCAGGGCCATGCCATATTTTTTTATTTTTTATTTTAATTGTTCTTCAAGTACAGTTTTCTTTTACTCCCTTCCCAACCCACCACCCCAGCCCTCCCCACTCCTTCCCATTTCCACCCCCCCCAAGTTTTTGTCCGTGTGTCTTTTATACTTGTTGCTCTAAACCCTTCCCCTTTTCCCCTGCAATTCCCTCCCCTCTCCACTCTGGTCATTGTCAGCCTGGTCTCAATTTCAGTGTCTTTGCTTATATTATACTTGTTTGTTTGTTTTGTTGAATAGGTTCCTGTTAAAGGTGAGATCATATGGTATTTGTCTTTCACCACCTGGCTTATTTTGCTTAGCATAATGCTGTCCACTTCCATCCATGCTGTTGCAAAGGGTAGGAGCTCCTTCTTTCTTTCAGCTGCATAGAATTCCATTGTGTAAATGTACCATAGTTTCTTGATCCATTCATTTACTGATGAGCACCTAGGTTGCTTCCAGCACGTGACTATTGTAAATTGTGCTGCTATGAACATTGGGGTGCATAGGTTCTTTTGGATTGGTGTTTCAGGGTTCTTAGGATATAATCCTAGCAGTGGAATTTCTGGGTCCAAAGGTAGATCCATTTTTAGTTTCCTTAGAAAATTCTATACTGCTTTCCATAGTAGTTGTACCAGTCTGCAATCCCACCAACAGCACACTAGGGTCCCCTTTTCTCCACAACCTCTCCAACACTTGTTGTTTGTTGCTTTGTTTATGATGGCTATCCTGACTGGTGCAAAGTGGTATCTCATTGTGGTTTGAATTTGCATCTCTCTGATAGCTAGCAATATTGAGCATCTTTTCATGTGTCTCTGGATCCTCTGCATGTCCTCCTTGGGGAAGTGTCTGTTCAAGTCTTTTGCCCATTTTTTAACTGGGTTGCTTGTCTTCTTAGAGTGGAGTCCTGTAAGTTCTTTATATATTTTGTAGATTAAAACCTTGTCTGAGGTATCATTGGCAAATATGTGCAGAAGCTTTTTATTTTGATGAGATCCCATTTGTTTATTCTTTCCTTTATGCCCCTTGCTTTAGGGGACATGTTAGTGAAAATGTTGCTGCATAAAATATCTGAGATTTTCCTGCCTCTGTTCTCCTCTAGAACTTTAATGGTATCACAGCTTATATTTAAATCTTTTATCCACCTTGAATTTATTTTTGTGTATGGTCTAAATTGGTGCTCGAGTTTCATTTTTTTGCCCATAGCTGTCCAGTTCTCCCAACACCACTTGTTGAAGAGACTATTTTTACTCCATTTTCTGTTGCTGCCCCCTTTGTCAAATATTAATTGACCGTAGAAAATTGGGTTTATTTCTGGGCTCTCTGTTCTATTCTACTGGTCTATGTGCCTGTTTTTGTGCCAGTACCAGGATGTTTTGATTACAGTGGCCTTGTAATACAGTTTGGTGTAAGGTATTGTGATCCCTCCTACTTTGCTCTTCTTTCTCAAAGTTGCTGCAGCTATTTGAGGTCATTTATGGTTCTATATAAATTTTTGAAGTGTTTGTTCTATGTCTGTGAAATATATCATTGGTACTTTAATAGGTATTGCATTCAATCTGTAAATTGCTTTGGGTAGTATGGACATTTTAATGATGTTAATTCTTCTGATACATGAACATGGTATATGTTTCCATTTGTTTGTGTCTTCCTTGATTTCTTTCTTCAGTGTTGTGCAGTTTTCTGCATGCAGGTCTTTTACTTCCTTACTTAGGTTTATTCCTAGGTATTTAATTTTTCTTCTTGTTATATCGAATGGGATTTTTTTCTTGATTTCTTCTTCTGATGTTTCATTGCTGGTATACAAAAATGCCTTTGATTTCTGGATATTGACTTTGTATCTGGCTCTTTGGCCAAATTCATTTATTAGGTCAAGCAGCTTTTCGGCCAAGTCTATAGGATTTTCTATGTACACTATCATGTCATCTGCAAACAATGATAGTTTTGTTTCCTCCTTTCCAATTTGGATGCCTTTTATTTCCCTTTCTTGTCTAATCGCTGTGGCTAATACTTCTAATACTATATTGAATAGAAGTGGTGAAAGTGGACACCCTTGTCTTGTTCTTGATCTTAGTGCAAAGGATTTTAGTTTTTGCCCATTGAGTATGCTGTTGGCTGTAGGTCTCTCATATATGACCTTTATTATGTTGAGGAATTCTCCCTCTATTCCCACTTTGCTGAGTGTTTTTTATCATAAATGGGTGTTGTACGTTATCAAATGCTTTTTCTGCATGTATTGATATGATCATGTGATTTTTGTCTTTGCTTTTGTTTATGTGATGTATTACATTTACTGATTTGCGAATGTTGAACCATCCTTGCATCCCTGGGATGAATCCCACTTGGTCATGGTGTATGATCTTTTTAATGAATTGATGGATGCAGTTTGCCAATATTTTGTTGAGGATTTTAGCATCTATGTTCATCAGCGATATTGACCTGAAGTTTTCTTTCCTTGTTGTGTCTTTATCTGGTTTTGGGATTATGGTGATGCTGGCTTCAGAAAAAAATATTGGGAGTCTTCCATCATTTTGGATTTTTTTGAATAGTCTGTGAAGGATAGGGGTTAGCTCTTCCTTAAATGCTCTGTAGAATTCTCCTGTGAACCCATCTGGTCCAGGGCTTTTGTGTGTCGGGAGTTTTTTTATTACTGCTTCAATTTCATCTTCTGTTATTGGTCTGTTCAGGTTTTCTGCTGCTTCTTCATTGAGTTTTGGGAGATTATATTTTTCTAGAAACTTGTCCATTTCACCTAGGTTTTCAAATTTCTTGGCATATAGTCCTTGGTAGTAATTTATTATGATCCTTTGTATTTCTGTGGTGTCAATTGTAATCTCTCCTCTTTCATTTCTGATTGTGTTTATTTGGGTCCTCTCTCTTTTTTTCTTGATGAGCCTGCTTAAAGGCTTGCCAATTTTGATTATCTTTTCAAAGAACCACCTCCTGGATTCATTGATCCTTAGAATTGTGCTTTTAGTCTCTATGTCATTTAATTCTGCTGTGATCTGGGTTATTTTCTTCCTTCTACTTGCTGTGGGCTGTCTTTGTTTTTGTTCCTCAAGTTCGTGTAGGTGCAGGGTTAGGTTGCTTGTTTGAAATGTTTCTGTCTTTTTTAGGTAGTCCTGTATCGCTATGAACTTCCCTCTCAGGACTGCCTTTGCTGTGTCCCATAACTTTTGGGTCATTGTGAGTTCATTTTTGTTTATTTCCAGAAACTTTTTCATTTCTTCCCTAATTTCATTCTTGACCCATTCATATTTTAATAGCATGCTATTTAATCTCCATGATTTCGAGTGTTTTGGGTTTTTCCCCTTGGGGTTGATTTCTAGTTTCTGTTCCTTGTGGTCAGAGAAAATGCTTGGTATAATTTCAATTTTCTTGAATTTGTTGAGGCTTGTTTTATGTCCTATCATGTGTTCTATCTTTGAAAATGTTCCATGTGCATTTGAAAAGAATGTGTATTTAGTTTCTTTCAGATGAAGGGCCCTATATATATATATATCAGTTAAGTCTATTTCATCTAGAGTGTTGTTCAATGCCACAATATCTTTGTTGATATTTTGTTTGGAAGATCTGTCCATTTTTGACAGTGGGGTGTTAAAATCCCCTACTATAATTGTGTTGCTGTCAATACCTTTCTTGAAGTCCTCAAAGATTTTCTGTATGTATTTAGATGCTCCTATGTTGGGTGCATATATATTTTCAATGTTTATGTCTTCTTGTTGTATTCTTCCCTTGAGTATTATGAAGTGACCTTCTGGGTCTCTCTTTATTGCTCTTCTTTTGAAGTCTATTTTGTCTGATATGAGTATTGCTACTCTGGCTTTTTTTTCCTGTCCATTTGCTTGGAAAATTTGTTTCCAGCCCTTCACTTTGAGTCTGTGTTGGTCTTTTGTCCTGAGGTGGGTCTCTTATAGGCACATATGTGTGGGTCATGCTTTCTTATCCATTCAGCTATTCTATGCCTTTTGATTGGAGCATTTAATCCATTTATGTTTAAGGTTATGATTGATAGGTACTTATTCATTGCCATTTTCATACTTGTGTTCCTCTCTCTGTCTCTTTTCCTTCCTTTCCTTAAAGCAGTCCCTTTAACATCCCTTGCAGAACTGCTTTGGTGGAGGTTTATTCTTTTAGACTTCTTTTGTTTGGGAAGCTCCTTATTTGGCCTTCTATCTTGATTGAAAGCCTTGCTGGGTAAAGTATTCTTGCTTGCAAGTCTCTGGTTCTCATTACTTGGAATATTTCTTGCCATTCTCTTCTGGCTTGGAGTGTTTCCATTGAGAAGTCAGCTGCTAGCCTTATCAGGACTCCCTTATATGATACTTCCTGTTTCTTCCTTGCTGCCTTTGAGATTCTCTCTTTGTCTTGGAGTTTTGTCATTTTAATTATGATGTGTCTTGAAGTGGGCCTCTTTGGGTTCCTCCTGATTGGTACTCTCTGTGTTTCCTGGATTTGTGTGACTTTTTCTCTCATCAAATTAGGGAAGTTTTCCATCATTACTTTTTCAAATAGGTTTTCTATCCCTTGCTCTTCTTCTTCTCCTTCAAGTATCCCTATTATACGGATATTATTACCTTTCATTTTGTCTTGCATTTCTCTTAATCCCTCTTCATTCTCTCTGAGCCTCTTTTCCTTTTCTTGCTCCTTCTGGCTGTTTTTTCTACTTTGTCCTCCAACTCGCTGATCCGATCTTCTGCTTCAAAGATTCTGCTTTTCATTCCTTCCACTGTGTTCTTCAGTTCAGAAATTGTATTCTTCATTTCCTCTTGGCCCTTGTTGATAGTTTCTATTTCCTTTTTCATGTTGATATAGTTTGCAGTGAGTTCATCCTAGCTTCCCTGTAGTTTCTGGTAGCTCATTGAGAGCTCTTGGAGCTTCCTGACAACCATTGCTTTGAACTCAATATCTGATAGTTGAGTTGCCTCTGTTTCATTTAGCATTCTTTCTGGGGCTTCTTCCTTTCCTTTCAATGGGAATGGTTTCTTTGTCTTCCCATTGTTTGCGATATACTTCTTGTTAGCATCAGCTTCTTAAATTGATCTGTTCTGGCTTCCTGGGTTTGTGGTGTGAACTTCTGTGGTAGAATACCTGTGAGATTCAGTGGTGCAATCTCCTTCAGGTGTCCTGGTGTTCACAGCTTCCACTGTCTCAGCTGTTGAAATGCCCCCTCTTTGGGACCAAGTCTGGTTTTTTCACAGTTCCTGTTTTTTGGGGTTTTTTTCTTCTTCTTTTTTGTCTCACTCGTGGGTATTTAAAAAGAGAAAAGAAGAAGACAAAATGAAAAAAGAAGAAAGAAAAGAAGAAAGAGGAAGGAAGAAGAGATAAAATTGGAAAGAAAGGAAGAAGGAATAAAATAAGAAAGAAGTAACAAGAAGCAAAATGAGTTGAGGGATAAGAAAAGGTAAATATAATAAAAAATAATAAAAAAATTAAAAAAAAAAAACAACAGAAAAAACCTCTTGCTGTTTTGAAACTT
>PVKU01009068.1:0-28614 GCA_004027475.1 Anoura caudifer | reverse complement strand
TTTCCTTCTGCCTAGAATGTCCTTCTCTCTATAGTTTTCTTGGCAGTGTACACTTCCGCACTCACAACTCTCCTCCACAGAGTCTTGACTAATCATCAGCTCTCTGTGGTACAACCACTGTGCAGAGTGTTTACCTTTTTCTGTGTTGTAGTATGTTGTACATTTCTGTCTTCCATGCCAGACTGTAGGCTCCTTGAGGACAAACATTGAACCTCATTGACCTTTATATGCATACTCCTACTTTCTATCCCAGAGCATGATCAATATAATAAATGCTTGCTAAATAAATATATATCAAATGAATATAAATTAAGAATGAATTCATTTTTCACAGACTTGAGATTTAAGACTTTCTAAAGGTATAAAGGAATTCTGTAAAATGTTGGAACCATCGCTAATTTGGAACATTTATGAACCTCACGGTGCCAAGTAGAACATTTTACTTAGCTGACTCTGATATTCTTAAGGTCATTAATCTGAAAAGCTTCTGAGTCAGAAAGTCATTAAAAAAAATGAACTCTGTTGACTAAAACTGTGTATTTCACTTGTTCAGAGAAGCTGGCCTCCCTTTTCCAGCATGAGGCAGTTTTCAGTGGAGACTTGGCCTCCTCCAGCTTGCTTATATTTGTTGCTGCTCACTTACAAAGTGGGGTTTACTTACAGCTGGGCTTTACAATAACTTGTCTAGCATATGTGCATGATGATGTCTCTTGCTCCTTATCAGATGCGAGCAATTTCTGTATTTATTTTGGACTGAAGGATGTTGTAAGAATATTTCAAATTTGTGTTTAGTTATACAATTATTGTCATTCAATTTTTATAAACTTCCTTATTGAGATAATTTACATACTATAAAATTCACCAATTAAAAGTGTATATAACTCAATGGATTTAGTATATTGCTAGAGTTATGCGACCACCACCACAATCTAATTCCACAACATTTTCATCACTCGGGGAAAAAAGCCTTCCCATAAGCAGTTACTTCCTATCCCTGACCCACTCCCCAGTTTAACCTAGCCAACTAGTATTCTACTTTCTGTTTCTATATAGTTGTCTAGTCTGAGCTTTTCAGATAAGTGGAGTCATAGATTTTGTGACCTTCAGGGTCTGGCTTCTTTTACTCAGCAAAACTTTTAAAATATTCATCTACAGTAGTATGCATCAGTACTTTTTCATTGCCAATAATATTCCATTGTATGGATATAATACATCTATCTTTAACTGTTTGAAATATTTGGTTTGTTTTACTTTTTTCTATTATAAAAAATGCTGCTAATTTGTGTACAAGTTTTTGTGTTGATATATGTTTTCATTCTGTTGGGTAAATACCTAGGAGTGGAATTGCTGGGTCATATGGTAACTCTATGTTTTAGTTGAAGAACTCCCCAATTATTTTCCAAAGTGATGAACATTTTACATTCTCAGCAACAGTTAATGAGAGTTTTAATTTCTTCACTTCCTCACTAACACTTTTTATATCTGTCTAAGAATAACCACCCTAGTAGGTATGTAGTGATATCTCATTGTGGTTTTGAGTTGCACTTATCTAATGGCTAATGATCTTAATTAATTTAATTTTGAGGTCATACATTTTAATGAACAATTACAGTGATAAAGCATGGCATTCTATTTTAATATTAGTGAACATTAATTTTTAGCAATTTTCAATAAAATGGCAAAGAGAATATAAACCATGAAATATCATAATTAGCAAGTGTACTTCATTTCCAGCTCATCCTAAAAGATTCTAACTTAGCAACATAATAAATACAATAAAACATTTAGCTTTATCAAGTATAAGGCAATGAGACAAACTTTACACCTCTTAATATTTTCGTTTAAACAATATTATTTCTGTTGGGGGAATATCTAAACCTACTTCTTCTGCCCTGGCTGGCATGGCTCAGTGGATTGGGCATCATCTTGCAAAGTGAAGGTTACTGGTTTGATTCCCAGTCAGGATGGGCCTGGTCCCCAGTTGGGATGCATGTCAGAGGCAGCTGATCGATGTTTCTCTCTCACATTGATGTTTGTCTCCCTCTCTTTCTCCCTCCCTTCTCCTCTGTATAGAGTTAATAAAAGAAAAAATTAAATAAGTAAATCCAGTTTTTCTAACATAACTAAAATATTAGGTTGGCCAAAAAGTCTGTTTAGTTTTTTCCATAAAATAATAAAAGACACATTTTTAACATTCACCAATTACTTTATTGATTTAGATATTTTGAGTGTGTTGGCTATCTCCTGCATAATATAATGTTAATTGTTCTCAGTTAATGTCTCCATTTGATCACTATCAACTTCAACTGGTCAATCTGACCGTAGAGCATCATCCAGCCAGAAATCTCCAGCTCAAAACTGCACAAACCACTTTTAACACATTCGATCAGTAACACCACCTTCTTCATACACTGCACATATCTTTTTTTGCATTTCAGTTGCATTTTTACCTTTCTTGAAATAATAAAGTATAATGCACCAAAAATGTTGCATATTTTCTTCCATCTTCAATATCAAAATGGCTACACAAAACTTCATCAATTTTGGTTAGTTTTTTAATGCATGCTGATATGACAGCTGTCATAAAACAATCTAACAAAAGTGTTTCAAATGAAGTTAGAGACAACTAAGCGCTACTAGAGCCATCTTACAGAAAAAAAAAACAAATGAACTTTTGGCCAATTCAATAGCATCCACATCTGGAACCCAGATCGTATGTGAATGTCTCCACAGGTTTTGGTGTTTCTTTGTTTTGAGACAAGAAGGGAGCTCTGGCCAATGTGGCTCAGTTGCTTGGATATCATCCCACAAACTAAAATGTCACCAGTTCAATTCTTGGTCAGGGCACATGCCTGGATTGCAGGTTCAGTCCCCTGGGGTGTGTATGGAAGGCAACCGATAGATGTTTCTCTCTCACATAGATGTTTCTCACCCTCTTTTTCTCCCTCCCTTACCCTCTCTCTAAAATTAAAAAACAAAACAAAACAAGGAAAGAGAAAACATACTATGTTCTTAACAAAAGAAGTCACATTTGAAATAAAATTAAACGAACAGAGTGATTTTATTTGTGGGTGGTGTACAAAAATGTTAAATAAAATTACATATTCAGTTTAAACAGTGGCTTCATTTAATAAGAATTCCAAGTACTTTTTTCTTTGATCTGTATTTTTTTAATGTACATCAGTAAAAAAAACCCAAAATATAGTATTTTAATAATCATTTTCAAGATGGTTCAAATGTTGTGTTTAAGATCAATAAAATGTAAACCAGTCCTGCAAACAAAACTTCAAAAGGAGTGCTTGCTTCAGCAGCATATATACTAAAATTGGAACAATACAGAGAAGATTAACATGGTCTCTGCACAAGGATGACATGCAAATTCCTGAAGCATTCCATATTTTTGGAACATTATGCTAAGTGAAGTAAGCCAGTCAGAGAAAGACAAATACCCCTTGATTTCACTCATATGTGGAATCTAATGAACAAACTGAACTAACAAGCAAAACAGTGACAGACTCATACATGGAGAGCAGATGGCAGCTAGTGGGGGTGGGGTTAGGGGGTGGATGGATTATGCAAAAAGGAGAAAGGATTCATGGACTACAGGGTGATGATTGCTGGGGAGAGGGAGGTATAAAATGGTAATGGGAAAAATACAATAAAGATTAAATCCAAAAAAATTTTTAAAGAAAAAATTCATATACTACTTTTGGTATTTTCCCTGCCAACCAGTTCTGGGGTATTAGAATGAGAAGAAATTGCTCTTGTACACCTAGTCTAGGAAGCATATCTAATGGAAATACAAACATATTGTGATTCTGAGTGCAAATACAGGATGACTTCTATAAGGCACATTAGTCAGTTTAGGAAGGAAAGTACTAAGAAATGGGACAGCAAAACCACTTGTAAAAAATGTAAGAGCTGTCATCAGAGAAATGCAGATCAAAATCACAATGAAATACCATGTCACACCAGTTAGAATGGTTATCATCTAAATAAAAGTCAACAAATAATGTATTGGCAAGGATGTGGAGAAAATGAAACCCTCATGCACTATTAATGGAATGCAAATTGGTGCAGCTAATGTGGAAAACAGTATGGAAATTCCTCAGAAAACTAAAAATAAAACTACTATATGGCCCAGCAATTCCATTTCTAGGTATTTATCCAAAGAAAATGAAAACTAATTCAAAAAGATGTACTCATCCTGGTGCTCATTGCATCATAGCCAAGATTTGGAAGCAACCTAAGTGTCTATGAATGGAAAAGGAAGATGTGGTATGGATGTGATATATATGTGTGTGTATATATACACACATATTTATATGAATGTGTATACACACATGCAATGGAATATTACACAACAAGAAAAAATAAAATTTTTCCATTTGCTACAACATCGATGGACCTAGTAGGTATTATGTTAAGTAAAGTAAGTCACACAGAGAAAGACAAATACCATATGGTTTAGCTTATTTAAAAATCTTATTTAAAAAACCCACAAAAACAAATGAACAAACAAAACAAAAACAGACTCATAGAAACAGAGATCGAACTGATAGTTCCCAAGGGGTAGGGGTGGAATGAGTGACAAAGGTGAGGAGGAATGCAGTCAGCAACATTGTGGTAAGTTGCACAGAAACAGGTGATTACGCCTTAGTGTGACTGTAAGGTATGTAAATGTCAAATCATTATGTTGTACACCAGAAACATTATATGTACATTATACTTAAAGTTTTAACAACTTTTTTTAAATTTAAGGACAATCTATCTTTTTTAAATAAAAATAGACAAAGCTTTTGAACTGGAAAAAGAAGTGGGCTATTAATGAATGCTGATCTGTCTACAGGCCTTTATATAAAGATCTTTTCCCTCTTTTCAAGCAATTAAACAAAATCAGCAAAGATTTTCAGATTTTAAGTGAGTCATTAATAAGAATTTATTTAAAAACAGATTCATTAGCTACATGAAATGTCTTCAAAATAAAGTTGTAAGTTTGGGAGTTTAAGATTTTTTTATATTGATTTAGATAAAATTTAAACACCTGGAAACAGGTGGCAAGATAAGTTTTCTGTTTCTGAGATATTGTGACACTTTTTGCAAAACATTAGATAGAGACAATCTGAAAATTTTATTTAATGATATTGCCTAACCAAGGTATTTTATTTATTTATATACTTTGTATTGTTGTTCAAGTACACTTTTCTGCCTTTTCCCCCAATCCCAGCCCAACACCCCAGCCCTCTCCACCTCCCTCCCATTTCCACCCCCCTAGTTTTTGTCCATGTGTCCTTTATACTTGTTCCTCTAAACCCTTCCCCTTTTCACCTGAAATTCCCTCCCCTCTCCCCTCTGGTCACTGTCAGCCTGTTCTCTATTTCAGTGTCTTTGGTTATATTTTGCCTTTTGGTTATATTTTGTTTGTTTTGCCAATTAGGTTCCTGTTAAAGGTGAGATCATATGGTATTTGTGTTTCACTGCCTCTAACCAAGGTATTTTAAATGTAAAGAAATATAACAGAAGCTACATGTTTTTGTATAAATCACTTTTATCTTATTGAAAATATCCTTCTAACTAAATTATAACAACAAAATGATCTTTATTTTAAATATTTTTAGGGTTTGATGATACTTTCCAGACATAAAAAATTAAAGGAACTTTCTCTATCTGAGTGTAATAAAATCACTGACATTGGAATTCAGGTAAGATAATTAAGTCATTTTGATACAGAGTTAAGACTGAAAATTAAGCACAAATGAAACTTTGTAGGTTACAGTGGGGAAAAATGGGTTGCAATGTAACAACATGTATGTGATCTTGGTTGAGACAAGATCAACTTCTTGCTTTTAGTCATGTCTCTGCATCCTAAGGTGACTAAGGGAATTTGTTTTCTCATTTTTCTACCTAGTCTCTCCCTTCCCATTGTTAGACTTGTAGGATAAACAGGAACAGGTAGGTAGTTTACTCAGAGAATGATGAAATGCAATATGGTAAAATTGTAATTGTATAAAGAAGGTGTTCTGTGTATAGAAATGTTAGTTTAACCATGAAAATTAGAAGAGTTTAAAAACTTTTACCAGGTGCTTAACAATAAGGAGCTTAATTTACTCCAACACAGTGGTAGCATACTTTACCAGAATGGAAAGCATAAGATAAGTAACTAGGTAGGATACATGATTATGTGATAATTTGGTACTTTAAGAACTTATGAAAAAGGTAAATTTCCTAGACATGGCCTTGAGGAACATGTAGGAAGTCATGAAGTAGCTACTATGAGCAAGGCACAACATAACATTAAACATCTCAATGTGTTACAATGGAAAAACAAGAATCACATGTCATGCATGTATTGAACTAGGACAAAATCTGGTTACCTATTAATAAATCATGGAAGGCAATGTTTTAAAGGGAACCAATGACCATTTATGAAAACCTTAGGCTAAACCAGGATTTTTTTTAAAAAAGAAAGGAACTCTCTTATTGAGGGGAAAGGATTTATCTCACATGCGGAAAGATAACACAAGTAATAGTTGACAAGTCCACAAAGCATGGCAAACGAAGTTTTCTCTCATGAATTTGGAATGGACTTCACAAGAAATTCTAACATGACTAGTAGGAGAATGTTAAACTATTATATATAATAGTTTAACTATATTTAACTGGTGAACTATAGAAGGTGCCAAGTCAAATGGTGCTGAAACTTTAGCATATAATTCTACAGTTTTATGGAAATGAGGAGTAGAAATGGAGGGATGCTTCTCTAAATGGCTGATTGACAATATGGCTTAGTGGTGAAAAGTTGTTTTCAAATTATTTTTCCTATATTTCATTGGACAATGTAATGGTACTTAAGGAAAATTGTGGAACCATTATGATCTCACCTTTAACAGGAACCTAACCAACAAAACAAACAAACAAGCAAAATATAACCGAAGACACTGAAATTGAGAACAGACTGACAGTCACCAGAGGGAAGAGGGGAGGGAAGATCAGGGGAAAAGGGGAAGGGTTTACAGGAACAAGTATAAAGGACACATGGACAAAAACTAGGGGGGTGGAAATGGGAGGGAGGTTGGGAGGGCTGGGGTGGTGGGCTGGGATAGGAGTAAAAGACAGAAAACTGTACAAGAACAACAATTAAAATAAATTTTTTTAAAAAGAAACCTTCTTTAAGAAGAATTAGTGTCAAGCAATGTCAGTTTCTCCCAATTTCAGACCCTGGGTACTAAGGTTCTAAGAAATTCCTAAGAAATGTGCTTACTAGTATATTCAATTGTATAAAGAATTAAAAAGGACAAACATTATCCTCTGAAACAAAGATCATAGAGAGGTCCACAATGTCCACTCAGGACAAGATTGTAACTCTACGATAACAAAAGAGGCTTACAAAACATTTATATGTATGTAACCTAGGGGGAGAAAAAGCCAAAAGGTTCCTCTAAGGATAAACCATGATTTAACTATTGCAGTTCATTTAAGGGCTAAACATGCATTTACACAAAACTTGATGCATGAATATGATCTAGTCAGGTTTTCAAAAGGTCTTTGACAATGTGATAGAGCAAAGGTTATTAAAATAAAACAGTTAAATATTAATGTTTCTAATATTGAATTATATTTCTTTTTGCATTTATTATATGTATATAATAAAATACATGATTTCTTATTTATTTTCAGTTATAATCTAGAAATTGTTAAACAAATATAAAACATAAAATATAATTATTTTTTGCTGCTCCATTTGCAGCACTTTCTTTTTTTTCTGAGCATAAATACATTTTTTTTAATTGTTGTTCAAGTACAGTTGTCTCCGTTTTCACCCCGCCACAGCCCCCGCCCCACCCATCCCCAGCTCTCACCCTGAACCTACCCCCTTTGTTTCATCCATGTGTGCTTCATATGTGTTCCTCGATGGACCTTCCCCTATTTCTTCCCATTATCCCTCTCCTCCTCCCCTCTGGTTACTCTCAGTTTGTTCTTTATTTCAATGTTTCTGGTTATATTTTGCTTGCTTGTCAATAAAACAAGCAAGCAAGCAAGCAAAATATAACCTGAATTATATTTCTTATATGGTAATCAATTGCACTTGACCAATAACTACCATTTGTTCAGAGTATTGAAATCCATCATGGTGATGACATAACCTCTTAATACCCATTACTTGTTAATTTTTTTAATGCTCATCAGGATGAGAAAATGCTGATCAAAATCTGAGGCCAAGTTTCAGGAAGCCAGAACCCTCTGCCATTTCTCTTTTGAGTCTAAGTGTTCCAGGTATTTTTATTTTCACTCTTTGGAGCCTGAAAATTACACTATTTTTAGGTGCTCTGAGATTTTAAGCCTTTTTTTTAATCCTTACCTGAGGACACTTTTCATTGCTTTTTTGGAGAAACAGAGGAAAGGAAGAGGAAGGGAGGGAGAGAAACACTGATGCAAGAGAGAAGCATTGATCCGCTGCCTTCTGCAGGTGCTCAGACAGGAGATCTTACACACCTGGAGTGTGTCCAACTAAGACACACTGGCCAGGGCAGTGCTCTGAGATTTTAGATGAAAGCATTTACCCATATGCTAACTATATGATCGAACAGCTGAGTTTGGCATTGCTTTAAGGAATGTAATCGTTTTTAAAAATTATTTTATTGTTCAATTACAGTTGTCTGCATTTCCTCCCCACCCCAGCCAAACCCACCTCCCTCCCTTGCTTCCACCCTCCCCTTGATTTTGTCCATGTGTCCTTTGTAGTAGTGGACCTGAAAACCCTTCTCCCCTCTGCCCCTACCCACCTCCCCTCTGGCTATTGTTAGATTGTTCTTAATTTTAATGTCTCTGGTTATATTTTGTTTGCATTTTTCTTTTAAAAATTGGTTTATATTTATTTTCAGTGATCTAAGAGAGAAATATGGGGGAATACAGGAACATAGAAATATAGAATTATTTAATTATTAGTTGCACAAGATCAGCTGTTTTATTCAAGTTCACAAATATATTTTTCTCTCTTATCATCCTTCTTTATCTTGCTTTTGGAAAGAGACAGTGTGTGTGTGTTTGTGTGTGTGTGTGTCTTCTGGGCCTGTGGAAATCTTTGTCCTCGGTGCCTCCTCCAGCCCAATTATTAAGTCCCAAAAGAAACAAGACAAAGAAAGTGGGAAGGAGAAAGTGACACCTAAGTCAATTCCACAATTTCTTATCTGGATTTACAAAAGAGAGGAGAAGGGAGCAAAATAAGGTGATTAAATTGAGATGTTTGAATTATCCACAATTCATCAGGAATTCTTTTTCTTGTTACTTATAAAAAATAACTATAAGAGATTCTCTTTTTAGCACAAGACATTGAAAATTTATATTGTATATAGTGATTTAATGAGAAAAAATGAGGAAGTAAACATTTTTGCCCTGGTGAAGTTTTACAAGAGTCATGAACATAACAAAAAATTAAAAATTACCTCATTTTAATGTTTTACTGAAAACTACAACACATGCAGATTGAGTGTCTGGAGTCTTAGTATTGACTTTTCAGGATCTGGTTTTAATTACTTTCTTCAACTTTAGTTTTTTCCTGAGAATATTAGACATTCAATGGTCATGTTAAACTAAAATGATTTCGTTCTCTTAAAAGGCACACACATTTTGGAAGAGATGCTTGATACAGTCATTATTGGGCATTTCTCAAGAAACCTTTTCCTTGAGCATTTTATAAATTTAATCAAGTAACAGACTGTTGAGTTGGGAAAAAAAAAATTGGTTTAATTGGGATGTTACAATATGGATAAATTGGAAGTTCTGTCTTATTGTCTGGACAGAACCAAAGAAATAAATCCAATTATATACTCTGGTTTTATATGCCCTTAATCTAGTTTATATTTCTCATTCCCTTTTGGGGGAATGAAGTATGCTATAAATACATTAATGTAATATGCATACATATGAATGTCTATATTTTTCTTTATTCAGATTATCTGTGAGTGAAAACTTTGCAATTAGACAATTTTTTAATTATTTAAAAAATTTTTAAACAATTATTATTGCAACTAATTATTTTAAAAAATTAGTTGGTAGGTTGAGGAGGTTGGTTAGGAAAGGGCATGAGTGAGGGGAAGGTCAAGTTTAGCTATGACCTACCACAAGGACTTATACATGTGTGTATGTGGTGAGAAATGTGCATACATGTGTTTACATGTAAATATGAGTTTATGTAGGCCATACAGTTTCTGTTGCAACTACTTGACTTTGTTATCATAGAGTAAAAAACAGACATAGCCACATGTACCCAAATTAGAGTGCACTGTGTTCCAATGAACTTGGTGAACAATAATATTTTAATCTAGTTTAATTTTCACATGTTATAGAATATTGTTCTCTTGATTTTTTCAAACCTTTAAAAAATGTAAAAAATACTTTTAGCGTGTGGGCCATACAAAACAGGTGACAGACCAGATTTGTCCTACATGTAAAAACTTGGTATTTTGCCAACATCTGCTCTAGAGCCTAACAGAACTTTCTAATTTTGGCTCTGTCAAGATGTATGACTTTGGGCAAATAAGATTTCTTTTCTGGGACTTACATCCTTCACTTGTAAAAGCTGGTGTAATAATAAAACAGACTTTTTGCTGCAGGATTAAATGATATAAAATATCTAAGTAATTAGTATGGTTCCTGAACAAAGTAAGTGTGCAATGAATATTACCTATTAATATTACTATTATATGTAATTTAAAAAACTAATATACACTAGCAAATAAAAAATATTTTTTTTGTATAGAAGTTTGGTGATTTATTTCACTTAGTTAAACACAGTCAGAAAACAAGTAATCTCAACAGCCAAATTGCTCCTAATTGTAAGGAAATAGTTTTGAATATGCTCTTGAAAGACATAATTCAGTAATTTTTACTCCTATGAATGAACCAAATAATTTTTCAGAGGCAGTTAAATTATAATTGACTAAATAAGCTTATGTATGTGGGAGCATTTAATAATTCCATAACACTTAATAAATACTATTTGCCATCATTTTTGAAAAAGTGTAAGATAGTAAACATGTAAAAAGAAAATGGATCATTGTTTTTCATTACGATTATGATATTAAAAATATTTTCCAAAATCCTACTTAATTTAATATAATACTTAGAATATTACTTAGACACTTAATTAGTGCCATTTGCTTATGGCAATTTACATGTGCCCTCAGCCCCAGAAAGGACTGTTTTTCATCTTTATTCAGTAAATATGAGTCCATATCTACTTCTGTTAACCTCCTAACATTGCACATCATGTTAGTATTCCACAAAAGCAGGCTTCTTTGTTTAAGCCCTTATATCTCCACCCATATATGCATAAGACTGGTCAAAGCTTGGAGGAAGAGAGTCTACAAGGCCAAAATGAGGAGATGGAACATTCCTTTTTGTATATTAATTTTATATACTGCAACTTAATTTTAATTGTTTATTAATACCACAAGTTGGTATTTTGCTTTTTTGTTGTTGATTCTTTGGGATTTTCTACATAATGATCCTATATCTGCAAGCAAAGGCAGTTTTCTTTCTTCCTTCCCAATCTGTATACCTTTTATTTCTCTTTCTTGTCTTATTGCATTAGTTAGGACTCCAGTATGATGTTAAATAAGAGTGGCTAGGGAGGGCATCCTTGACATGTTCTCTATCTTAGGGGGAAGCACCAATTTTCTCATTGTTAAGTAATAAGGTTAACTGTAGGTTTTTTGTAATGTTCTTAATCAAGTTGAGAATGTTCCCCTTTATTCCTTGTTTGCTGAGAGTTTTTATCATGAATGGGTGCTGGATTTTGTCAAATGAAATTCTGTATCTATTGATATGATCATATGATTTTGGTTCTTTAGCCTATTGATGTAATGAATTAGATCAATTATTTTCAGACTTTGAACTAGCCTTGCATACTTGGAATAAATTCTACTTGGTAGTGATGTATAGTCCTTTTTATATATTTATTGTTGGATTCCATTTGCTAATACTTTGTTGAGGATTTTTGTATCTATATTCATGAGAGATGTTGGTCTCTTGTGGTAATTTTCCTTGCTTTGTGTGGTTTCAATATTAGGATAATGCTGGTCTCATAAAATGGGTTAAGAAGTTTTCCCTCTGCCTCTATTTTCTAGAACAGATTGTAAACAACTGCTATCATTTTTCTCTTCAATGTTTGGTAGAATTCACTAGTGAAGCCATCTGGGCCCATTGCTTGATCTTTTAGAACAACAATTTGCAAACTTTTTCATCTCATGGTACACATAAATTAATTACTAAATTTTTGTGGCACATCAAAAAATATATTTTTTGCTGATCTGACAAAAATAGGTATAATTTTGATTCATTCACACCAGATGGCTATTGTTGTGTTAGCCATTGTCATTTTTCATTTGACAATCTAAAAGAAAAGAGGTCCATACCCCTGACTAAACAGTCAGGTATTGCATGTTGGAGAGGATGTGGAGAAAAGGGGACCTTAGTGCACTGTTGGTGGGATTGCAGACTGGTACAACTACTATGAAAAGCAGTATGGAATTTTCTAAGAAAACTAAAAATGGATCTACCTTTTGACCCAGCAATCCCACTGCTAGGATTGTATCCTAAGAACCCTGAAACGCCAATCCAAAAGAACCTATGCACCCCTATGTTCATAGCAGCACAATTTACAATAGCCAAGTGTTGGAAGCAACCTAGGTGCCCATCAGTAAATGAATGGATCAAGAAACTGTGGTACATTTACACAATGGAATTCTATGCAGCAGAAAGAAAGAAGGAGCTCCTACCCTTCGTAACAGAATGGATGGAACTAGAGAGCATTTATGCTAAGCGAAATAAGCCAGGCAGTGAAAGACAAATACCATATGATCTCACCTTTAGCAGGAACCTAATCAACAAAACAAACAAACAAGCATAATATAACCAAAGACACTGAAATTGAGAACAAGTTGATGGTCACCAGAGGGGAGAGGGGAGGAAATTTCAGGGGAACAGGGGAAAAGGGGAAGGGTTTAGAGCAACAAGTGTAAAGGACACATGGACAAAAACTAGGGGGGGTGGAAATGGGACGGAGGTGGGGATGGCTGGGGCGGTGAGCTGGGATGGGAGTAAAAGACAGAAAACTGTACAAGAACAATAATAAAAAAGAAAAAATTCTTGTGGCATACAGTTTTAAAAATCACTGTTTTAAAAGGTTAGTAGTTATTGATTCAATATTTTAATAAGTATAGGCCTATTTATATTATTTATTTCTCCTTGTGTGAGTTTTGGTAGGTTGTGTCTTTGAAAGAATTGCTCCATTTTGTCTAGGTTATCAAATTCATGGGCATAAAGTTGCTTATTTCTTTATTTGCCTTTTAACATTTATGGGATCAGTGGTGATGGTCCCTCTTTCATTTCTGATATTAGTAATCTGTGTCTTCTCTTTTTCCCTTGGTTAGACTGGCTAGAGGTTTATCAACTTGATTGATCTTTTCAAATAACTAGCTTTTGGTTTAGCTGATTTTCCCTAATTTTCTCTTACTTTCAATTTAATTGATTTCTGCTCCAGTTTTTATTATTTCTTTTTTTTTTTCTGCTTCCTTTGGATTTAATTTGCTCTACTTTGTAGTTTCCTAAGATGGAAGCTTTGGTTACTGATTGTAGATCTTTCTTCTTTTCTACTATATTTACTCAATGTTATAAATTTTCCCCAAGCACTATTCTCATTGCATCCCATATATTCTGATGTTTTATTTTAGTCCAAAATATTTTAAAATTTCTCTAGACTTCTTTGACCCATGTGTTATCTAAAAGTGTGTTGTTTAACCTCTAAATATTAGGATTTTCTAGCTATCTTTGTTACTGATTTCTAGTTTAATTCCATTGTGCTTTAGTTTAATTCCATTGCGCATGATTTCTAATTTTTTTGCTAAGGTGTTATTATACAGGAACATTATTTGTGTAGTGGTAAGGTGTAGCAGGATGGAGGCATTCTTAAGGGTAGGCAAAAAAGTTTCCTTTTCTGGGCCTTACATCTCTCACTTGTAAAAACTTGTGTAATAATAAAATGACTTTCTGCTGTAAGATTAAATTATATAAAATATCTCAGTCTCAGTTCTCAGGTCTCAAGTCTCAGTCTTTCACTGGGCCTTTGCCCCAGAACAGCAATCTTTACAAGTGAAGCTTCACCCATCTCTCCACCTACTGCTATACTTAGGCAAGAAAGGATGGTTAGAGGGGGCTGGAGCTGGGTATTTCCCTAACCCCTTTAGACTGGATCTCATAAAAACATGTTGATTAGGCTCTGATAAATAGTTTCCCTTGACAGCAAGACCTGGTCAATAACAACAGATGCTCTGGAGGTATTTCAAAATGATACTTTCTCCCTCTGCTCGCAGGAGGCAGGAGGGGATTTTTCTCTGATATTCACCTGAAAACTTAGTGGACATTTTGGAGGTAAAATTCACGAAAGCATGAGGACCCAACCTAAGGCTGGGCTCCCAGGAATTTTTCTGTCAAACTAGTTCATTCATTCCCCAGCAGTTAGTTAATTACCTTTTAAGTGTTCCTACAAATACTGGCTCCAGCCATAGTCTTCTGCTCCTGATTCTCTGTGTTAGCCCATCTCTTCAGTTTTTATGGTGGCAGTTTGCTTTGTGACCTCAATTATCTGATGGATCAAAGAAAAGTTGCTGGTTTTCAGTTTTCTCAGCCTTTTTCTTATTTTTGAGGATGGAAGTGATGAATTCCAAACTCTCATGACAGACTTGAAACTGGAAGCCTGCTATATTACTTTTAGATCCATGGATTCTGGCTGAATAGATAGCATCCAAAAAGGATGACAAGTGTAAAGTAGGCTCTGAGTCAGATGTTGAGAGACCAGAAATGAAGTCAGGAACTGGAGGGCTCAGGAACCAAGAGCAGAGCGCTCGCTGGGCAGGTAGGCTGCTGCTGTTGGTGAGTATGGCACCCTGGCTGTCATGAATTTATGCTCTGTGTGCTCTGCAGTTTGCAGGCTGGTGGTCTGGTTGTGCTTATATAGATGGGACCTGTGGCTGCCACAAAGTTCAGGTACTTTGGTCATGTCCACCCGGAAAGATCCTTAAGCTTCCTTAGTACAACTCTAGGATACTATCTGTAATCACCAAATTGGAAAAAAAAAAAAAACATAGATGATTAAATTCATTCAGTTTAGATTAACAACTCCATGACTCATTTAAAACAATATTCAAATTGTCTCATTCAGATTAATTTTGTGAAAATGTGACATTTTGTTTATTGATTAAAAACATTTGGAATGGCCTTGACTGGTGTGGCTCTGTTGGTTGAGTGTCATCCTGCAAAGTGAAAGGTCATCAACGGGATTACAGTCAGGGCAATCTGATTATGTCTGGGTTGCAGGTGTGGTCCTCTATCAGGGCATATAGGAAAGGCAACCAATCCATGTTGCTCTCACTCATTGATGTTTCTCTCTCTCTTTCTTCCTTCCTTACTCTCTCTCTAAAAATAAATACTTAAAATATTAAAATAAAACATTTGGACTGGACTTTCTATGTGGTAAACATTCTGATAATCTGCTTTTTATAAACAGAAATCATTCAAAAAACTGTAAGTGATGAGTTTAGGTCTAATAGGATACACAGACTTATAAATAGAAAAATGCAAATGTATTTGGTGATCAATAGCTAACATTAATCTAGCACCTACAATACTGCATGCCATGCATTAAGTATTTCTCATGTATTAATTACCTATCTTATAAGGTAAGCAATACCTTTCATTCCATTTTCCAGAGGTTCAAACAGATTAAGAATCTTGCCCCAAGTCATGAAACAAGTAAGCACATGAGATAGGGTATCAAACATTTATTTCCAGAGTGCCAAGTCCAGACATGAGGCTGTAATAGAAGAAGCTATGGAAAGATTCAGTTGTGGTACTTAATCCAGCATGGGAATGCCAGGGAAAGCACATCTGTTGGAAATTCACTTTAATAAAAATGTGGAAGTTAAATTGAAGACCAAGGGGAGAGAAGGCAGCTATCTAGGTTAAAGGTAATATAAGTTGAGAGGTTTTTGTTATCATCCAGGGGAGAGAGGATGACAGCCTAAACAAGAACAGTAACAGTGAGGTTGGAGAGAAAGCAATGGAATGGACAATTTTTAGGTAGTAAAATCCATGAAACTTATGGAGACACAGTTAAGGATGATCTACATGCATGACTTGGCTGCCTAGGAGTTTGTGATACCCTCATTTTCAAGCCCTTTTCCATTGCCAAGTCACGTAGCCAGGGCTGTGAACTACCAAGTCCTATTCAGCATTTTGGCATTTACTGTGGCACTTTCTCTTCTTGTGAGTAATTTTCTCTGTGCTTCCTCTAAGCTTTCTTTATCCCTCTACTCTTATGAGAGAATCTTTTAAGCATTCTCTCTCCTACTCTCTCCAAAGTTTTGTGGTGGCTGCAGGTAAGCTAATGGAGCTCTGTTGGAATTTGTTACTGGTTTTCTTTTTTTTAGCCTCACATCATGCTCATCAATTTTAGAGATAGGAAGGGAGAGAAACATTGATTGGTTGCCTCTTGTATGTGTCCCAAATGGAGACCGAATCCCCAATCCAGGCAGGTGCCCTGACCAGGAATCGAACTGGTGACCTTTAAGTTTATTGGACAATGCTCCAACCAACTGAGCCACACTGATCAAGGTGGAATTTGCTACTGTTTTTACTCTACTTAGAAGTAATTTGAAGCATGTAGTGTTCTCTGTATCCTAGTATTGATGAATGTTTGGGTCCTGTGTAGTTTTGTTTTTCTCTCTGTAGATGTTATCATTTTGGGAGGAGGGGAAGATTCAGACTTAGATAATTGTCATTATTATTCAAACCCAAATATGGCCTCCTCTTATCTTTTATTATGAAAAATATCTCTAACAGATATGGGTATCTGTTTTTTAAAGTCCTGAAACCGGAATTCAGTGGGTATATTTATAACTAGGTAAGAGAAATAAGAGGTATGTGATAATGGTTCGGCCTCATCTATTCTCTTCTGTCTTTTCTGCCTAGCTTGTGTCTTATATTCTTCACAAGCTGGTTTACTGATATCTTGCAATGGCATTACTGATGAATTTTAAGAACCTTGTTATAGCCTAGGTTAATGTCATGTTCTCTGATAATCACAAAGGTATCTGAGTTTTGTGTATCGGGTATAAGCAGCAGCAGACACACTAGAACCTCTGTTTCCCACGTTGTTCTTTTAGGGTCCCCTCATTTTTGAAACCTTCAATTTTGCCTTAACTGCTTGGACATGAGAAAACAAGTTTCTTTCCTCCTTTAATCTTCAGCATGACCTTTAATTTAGTAACAGCTTTATTTTGATTTACAAATAGAAAGGGAAGTAGAGAAGATGGAACAAGGAATAAGGGACTAGGAAGGGTGGCTGTGTGGGACAAATCATGAGCCACTTCAGAGCTGGGAGAACAGCAGAACAACATCCACTGCTGTTCATTTGGCTTTCAGCCTGCCCCAGTACTGTTCAGTAAGTCAGGTGGTTCTGTAGATGTGGGTCTGCTCCCAGGCTGAGTCCAAATGGGGCTGAGTGTCCAGGGATTGCAGTCCTGTATCCTGGATTACCTGTGCTATAGAATTGAAACCCTTATAATTAGTGTGGAACATCTATGTGGATACTCAGGTCAAAAAGTCCTAGGAGTACCCACCTCATCAGCAACAGTCCTGAGTCCTCCTCCCCAAGAATGGCCTATAGCCAGCCTGTTCTGGATGTTTCTCTCTAGAGTATAAGAAGAGTTGGATTTGTATCTTACCCAAACATTCACGTTGGATTCATTATTGCCCAAATAGCAAAAACTAGATTACTTTCCCCGGACTCTTTTCTGACTTTGAACTGTTACTTTGAATCACCATGCTTTCTGACTAGTTATAAAATGTTGTTTATGCAAGATTCTCATCAATCATTCTCATCAGTTGATAGACTCCACCCCTAATGCTTAACCAAAATTGATTTTAGAGGACACATACTTACAATGCCAAGGATGGATTAGATGTGTTGATTCTGCATAGCAACAATTAAAAAAAAAACATTAATTTCTATTTGGTTTCCAAGATTAAATCATTCGAGAATTGTCAAAGCATGAGATTGCAATAACTCCACCTTTTCTCCAGGGATAGTTAAAGCAACAAATATAAGATCTCTTTCCAAATTGGCCTTCATCCTTGGCCTTTGGTGCAGTGGCAGCTCTGAAATCTCCTGTATGGGGACATGGGACATCCAGACATCTGGACACTTTATCTCTTGGCTATACTGCTCAGGAAAAGTCTTTACCTTACCCAATACTTCAGGTTACTATTAGGAATTAATTGACTAAACTGTCTGTGGCAAAGATCTAAGAAGGTCTCAGGTTCTGAATAGTCTTACAGAGTCTTGGTAGAGGGAACTAAGGAATTCCTGTGGTAGAATTAAGAGGTAGGCCCTGGCTGGTGTAGCTCAGTGGATTGAGTGTGGGCTGTGAACCAAAGGGTCGTGGTTCGATTCCCAGTCAGGGCATATGCCTGGGTTGTGGGCTAGGTCCCAGTGGGGGCCATGTGAGAGGCAACCACACATTAATGTTTCTCTCCCTCTTTTTCTCTTTCCCTTCCCCTCTCTCTAAAAATAAAGAAATAAAATATTTAAAAAAATTAAGAGGTAGGTATTAGGTATCTTGAGGAAAATGCAAGCCCCACTAAACATGAAACAAGTAAGAGCTTTCTTACAGAAATCTGTGCTATCCATGCCAAGAGTGGTATACTAGAATTTATAATACAACAACATACCCTTAAGAGACCTAAGGGGCCTGGAAATAACTGAGAGTCACAGACAAACTCCTACAGGATACTTAGGCATTATTTTCTCTTCAAAGGCTGTGAACAAAAGAAATAGGTTCTCTATTCTCTGTTGCTTCTCAAACTAGTGTATTTCCAATTGTAGAGACAATTCAATAGGATTAGAAATTTGCTGAACTTCAAAGGATATGAGATTTGACAGCTTGTCATTTTCCCACAGTCTGTAAGTTCTGAAGGATACTGAAGTCATGGGCACCATGCTTTCTTGGCTGATAAATAGCTGACTAAGAACATCCTGCACCAGTCCTGGCCTCTTGCCCTCTCCTGCTGGGGAGAACCATTCTTGGACAGCTGAAGGACTGATGGACTCACTAAAGAATGTGCACATCTGTTATTTTCATGTTCAGCATCCATAGAGAAGAACTCTAAAGAGAATGTGTTAGATGGAAGATAATCCTTTGCAGGCTTCCCCAACCTTTAAGCTGCCCCTGGAACATTAATTTATCCTACATAAGATGAAACTTGCCAAGAGTTAAATAAAACCTGTCAGATTGTCTGAAGGCAAAAGAAAAGAAAAGAAAAGAAAAGAAAAGAAAAAGGCATGAAAAATAAATATCAGAATTCCACCTTCCTATGAGAGTATGAGTTTATACTTGCTTCTTAAACCTAAATGGCCAATCTGAGCTTTGATTTCTCCATGATATGACCCCTAATAACCTTCTCTTATCAGATTACAGTTAAATTTTGTACATGATATTTAATCATCCCAAAGCCTTTAGCATGTTGAAGGTGGTGAGGTGGTATTCTCAGGTTTTAAGCTATAATGAGATTGTTTGTTCAGGATTTCTCTGGTTCCACTGCTGGTTAGCATTTGTATAGGGTGTTACGTCTATTAAGTGTTTTTGGTGTACACATTTTCCTTCTAACTTCCAGTAAGCCTGTGAGATAGGAAGAAAGTCTTTTGTGTTTTTATTTTGTTTTTCTGTTTTTTTTTTTTTTTTAAACATGGATGTGCAAGAGATACATCAATTAGTTTTCTCCCACATGCCCCCAACTGGGGGCCTGGTCCATACCCAGGCATGTGCCCTGACTAGGAATTGAACCTATTACCTTTTGGTTCACAGGCCTGCAGTCAGTCCACTGAGCTACACCAGCCAGGGCAACAGTTATTTTCATTCTCCTCTTTAGATGAGGAAACTAACATGCTCTAGGTCACAGACACAATTTTTGATTTCAGGCCCTTTGCTTTTCTATTAGACCGGTAGCCCACCTTGATATCATTTCTTATTCCATAGGCTCTCAAGTGAAAAATCAAAGCAGTACTGATGGTTCATGAACTCATTATTTCCTAGAGGTTCTTAAATGGAAGAGGTCATAAAAGGATGGTGTGATTTTTTCCCTTAGAGTAAAAGTTCTGAGTTGCCATTTTCTTGGGAAAGAATGAGAAAGAGAACAAGTGGGGTGGCTGGCTATGCAAACAGAAATCCCTCAACTCTGGCTAATATAGCTTGGTAATCTCCATGTCCCTCTTGTTCCACAGGGGCCCTTGGAAGAGTGCTAGGTAATTGGTCCACTGGACACTTGTTTTTTTTAACTTATCTTAGAAAAATGGAAAATGTGGATTATGCCACAGGTCACAAGAAAAATACTTGACTGAACTTTGAGTAGTCCAATCCTAGCTCATTTTTACTTTGGAGTTAAAGTCTAAGGCTCAAAGTGATTCTGGATTTTTTTCAACAAATCTTTATTATGAAATGTAATTTAAATATATTTTATTGCATTATTTCCTGGTCTTTCCAATACACATTGTTTCACTGCGTATCATTTCTGTTCTTTAATTTTCCTGTATTTAATGTCTTTTTATGTATTTACCACATTTTATATTTTAAAGGTAAATATTCACTTGTTTTTATCAAACACGCAGTGTCTGTGCAGCTGGTAAGTCATCAAAGTTTACTGACAACCAAGTTGTACTATTGAGTAGGCACATCCAGAGAAAGCATTTACTTTGGCAAATGAACAAGAAAATCTATTTCAGTATGACAAGAAAATATTGGAATTTCTATTTAGATTTATTTTTTGTGTTTTTTTCTCTTTTTTAAAATTGTTAAGTACAGTTGTCTCCATTTTCCCCCATCACTCTCCCCCACCCCAGATTTATTTTTATCTCACACATTTTATTTTTGTTTTTATATGTATGGGTGAAAAATGGGCTCTGTAATAAATCTGACTGAAAGTAACCTCATAGGGTGATCTGATTATAAATTCCTCACTGTGAAGATCTTGGTGGGTAGTCACACTCTAGATAAATAAAGCCTTTAGTAAGGTTTTTGAGCAAGCCCTATCCATTTTTCTTGTGCATTTAGGTTAATACACTTTTGGAATGCCAGAAATAACCCTCTTTTCCAGACCCCTCACAGGCATACCACCTTCAAGGGACCACATCATCTCATTACCTATCCCGTGCCTTGCTTTCTCCCACCTTCATGTAATTTTCCTTGCACTCCCTCCTAAATTCTAAATATGTAAAAGAAACGGCAAAACTAACATTTTCTGGAGCATTTGAGATCTTGTTTCCTGGCAGGTGGTCAGTCTGGCTCAGATTAAATCTAACAAAAATTCTCTATATGTTTGGGCATTTCTTACATCAACATATGATTTAAAAGATATAATACATATTTAAATAGCTGTATGTCTATATCATTTACAAGTACATTAATACACATTTATTGAAAGTATATACTCAAAATTTTTTTACTATGGTGTGCATGACTTAAAAAACTTAGCAATCGTAGCCATAGAGAAGCAGTGTACACAAATAATAGTACAGCTACCACTTATTGACTGCTTAGTATGTGCCAGGTACTGTTCAATTGTTTTATTCATATTAGCTCACTTAATCATCCCAACAACTCTGTAAAGTAAGTGTTGTGTTCAGGTACCACATTATTCCCACATTGCAGATGACATTGTTGCAGAATCGAGAGGTTGGATAATTTACCCAGAGACACAGAACTTGTAAGTGACAGGATCTGAACCTGGCTAGTGAGCTCCAGACTGTGTGGTCTTTATTACCCTCATATACTGCTTCTGACAAGTACTGAACAGAATGCAAGCAAGGACCGGACGTGATGCTCTAAGAGTCATCTATGGGAGGTTATTCTCCTTGCTCCTGTGCTAAGAGAAATTTCTTTGAAATGCCAAAGGGCATTTCAAAATTCCCTTTGGACGTTTTCCCATATTGAACCTCTTCTGCATGCCGAATGTTGGGGCCACAAAGCTAAATTAGATATAGAGTCTGCTCTCAAGAAGGTATAGTCAATGTAGAAGACAATTATAGCTACAGTACAAGTAGAAAGTGCAAAAGACCCCCAAAAAAGAAAAAGAAAAAAATACTATAGGAATTTAGGAGAGGCATTTCTTCCAGTGGAATTGGAAAACTTCATGGAGTAAACCATATTTGAGCCTACTTGAAGCTAAACATTCATTTCTCAAATCACCATGTAATTTGGTAACAAATTTCATCATGAAAGTATCTTTGGAAATACTTGTTTGGGGTTTTGGCCTCGCCCTTGCCCTTTCTCCCTTTCAGAGTACTCTCCATACTTATGAGAGGCATGGTCCTCTAAGGGCTTTAGTTAAGCTTTTATCTGCCTGATTTCCCTGACAAGGAAAAGGGTGAGAATGCATCTCCCTGGGAGGGAAGTGCTCAGGCCCTGCACAGTTCGGTTTTGGTGGCAAGGCCCAGATTTCCCAGCTCTTTGGGCTCAGGCCAAAACCACTCTTGCCTCCTTGGGTGTGCAGTGGGAACAGGACTATCTTTAGTGAAGTGTACTCTACGCTCTGGGATATACAAAGTCCAAGAAACTATAGATTTGAATTCAGTTTATTACTTAAAATTGTGGAAGTTGTATTTCAACATTTGAGTCAGTCAAAAATAGTCTTCATTATAGGAAATGTTTCTTGACAGTACAAGATTTTTTTTGGAATTATCAATAGGGGGGGAAACCATAATCTTTGTACTGTGGTAGAATTAATTAGAACCTAATAAGGGAAATAGTCAAGAGATGGTGTTATGAGTATGTAATATGAGGTGAGCCTTTTCTAAGGCTGGGAGCTACCACCTGTTGAGATGGTTCAAAGCAGGATTTTGGCAGAAATACATTATTGAGACAGTAAATGTGAGTGAAACTTGGTGTCCTCTACAAACCCAATTTAGGAATGCAGTCATTAAACCCACACACCGACTCAGCTCAAGAGACACAGAGAAATGACTTAACTCACTAAGAGATTTGGAAGTTTTCTTCACAATTGTTAACCCACAAAAAATTGGTTGATGTGTGTGATGGGAGCTAAACTTGACAATTCTTGCATTTTCTATCTTCATTTTAAAGGATTTTGACTTGAAAGAAGCTTAGCCTACCATTTTCCAAGAAAAGAAATATCAGCAGTGGGTGTGCCCTCTATACTTGACTGTCTCCAGTAACAGGGTACTCACTATTCTGTGACTCCCTCCAATGTTTTTTTACTATGACAATTCATTATTAAAGTTGGGGACAATGAAACAAGGAAGGGCTTAGCAGAGAAGAAGAAGCGGAAGAGCCTAAGCTCTACCTTAGCTCACTGGGAAGTCAGAAAAAAAGTGGGGCTCTGAGAACAGGTCAGGGATCAGCCTGGGATAAACCCCACTGTCCATTGCCTTGGAGTTTAGGAGACACATTCCAGTGGAGAAAGAAGGTGGGGAAGAGAATGGTGCTGGTGAAAATGGTTCCAGCTTCTTCCCAGAGGGAGAGCTCACGTACCCTGGGTCCTTTATCTTAAGGCTTTTACCTCTCTCTTGCAGGCAGGAATGTAGGGAAGGAAATCAGGGAAGGGTTTCAGTAGAATATGCATCAGTTCTCCAGGTGTGCCCTTTCAGGGTCATGGTCTCCTCTGATTGGTCAGTGGCAGAGCAGGGGGTCTCTAGGCATTGAAGTTGGTTCTAGCCACCAGCCACCTGGTTACACTGCTTTCCTAGACTTGGAGTGGAAATACAAGTGAGGCCTAGATGTTATCTCCAGGGAGGAAAGGCCAGGGGAGGAAAGGTTATCCTGGGTGCCCAGTTGTTTACCCAGTTTTGCTTCCTGCCAGGCTATGGGGGCCCTCTGCCCTAGCTTTACCTAGCTGTAAATTGCTTGGCTTTTGTGTTCATCTATCTGTCTCAGTTTCCCTATTCCACTTGTGGATGAATTTTCCTAGCTTCTCACTATCCTATCTCTTTCCCTACTCAGAGACTTCCATCCTTAAAGTCTTTTAGGAGTGATGAGAGTGGAGGGTTTCCCTCTCTTCAGTAACTCCTTCCTGCTGACAAGGCTGTTTTCCCTGCTTGTGTAGGGAATGGAAGTCTCTTTCTGTCTGATCTAAAAGAGACTAGTGAATGATCTGAGACTGGAATAGAAAGGCTATTTAGCTGATCCTTCCAAAGTAGAAATAGGCTGGAATCCCAAAGAATCATTATCTTGATATGGAAATGTATCCAACTCAACCATCTAGTCCTGACAAGTCAATTCAGCCAAACTGTTGAGTCTCATTTCAGGAGGTGGTGATGCAGATGGGCTTCTAATATGAGGTATATACTGTGTTAACAAGCTATCAGGTAATTAAGGTCACAGTATACACTCTATGAAAATACAAAGATCACAAAAGTTAATGAACACGGCAAATCATAAACTACTTTCTTAGTCTGCAAGGTTGTCAGCAGAGAAGTTTTCCAAATGCAAGGCTTTTGCTAGAATGAAATCAAGCAGTAGCAATCTGATGCATCCTCTCTCTCTGCATTTTAAATATCTCTGGTGATGTCATCAGGTGCTCAGGTATATTCTGTATGGCTGACACTGCATCAGTAGTTCTCAATAATTCCAAGTCAAAAGATGAAGAAAAAATGAAACAATAGCTTGGAAATTAGAAAATTAGAAAAATTAGGATTTAATTCAGTTTGTGGGTGACCATAGATATTGTGATTTCCATTGAAACACAACTTTTCTCCCTAAAATTACCCTCATTTTATCAGAGACTGCATTAAGTTCAGTTTCAATTTTGCCTGATTATTTGCATAAACACAAGAATAATAATTGATCTTATAGGCTCCTTCAAATCTGATTTGTTGGAATTTCAGATTGAGCTTTAGTTAGCCCTTCAGGGCACAGAAGCCAAGCCACACAGTTGCCATCTGGGTTTGCCTATAATACCTATAGATTTGGGTGGATTCCTCAAGTTCCTGAGGTTTCCAAAATGTTAAAATTCTTTCCTTGCCATCTTTCAGGAAAGCAACCTTCATTTCTTATCTAGAAAAGTTGTTATGAACCATGTGACCAAGCAAGGTACCAGGCAATTTCTTCAGTGGGCTCTTATTGGCTTCAAAAGTCAATCTTAATTCATTAAAAGTTTCTGGTGACATCCAGAGTCCAGACATGACTCTTTCAGTCATGACATTCCAGACAAAGATTTGGTTAATAACACCACAGTTGAAAACCAGTTTTATTGAAGAGAATAGACTCTTATTGGATTTATGCAAACAAACATATTGCCATGAAAATAATACTCATTAAGAGTTGCCAAATTTTGGAGGGATTAGGTAGGGAGAAAAATATAAATGCTTCAATATTGCTTATGAGGGTATAATTTATTGAATTACTCTAGGGGAAAAAACAAGTTTCCTTATATCTGTAAAATAGAAAGTTTTAAAATTAGCAATATTTTGAACAAAGTCATAAGAATAATAATTGCCTTCAGTTCATTCAGTACCATATAACCAATTTTTGTTTGTCTTGATTATTTGCCAGTGTTTCCATGAAACTGGGGGTTCTATAAATCTTCACCTACTTCAAAGACATGACCTGTTTGAAACCTGTAATTTAGATTAAGTCAGAGTCCTTTTCATAAACCTTTCCAAAAAACATAATATATTTGTAAATGCATGAATACAGCAATGATTGTTTATAAATGACAAAACTTAAAATGACACAGTTATAGACTCACTTATAATGCAGTTGATAAAGGATTTGGTTCTTTGTAACATATAACATTCCAAGATAATAATTTCTTGGTAAATTATTACCATGAAGTGACATACAAGAACAATACAAAGCTTATATTTTTATTTTATCCTTATATTTTTTAAATTATTTTATTGTTGTTCAATTACAGTTGTCTACATTGTTCTCCCACCACTGCCCCCTACCCCAGCCAAACCCGCATCCCTCCCTTGCTTCCACCCTCCCCCTAGGTTTTGTCCATGTGTCCTTTATAGTAGTTCCTGAAAACCCTTCCCCCCATTATTTGCCCCCACATCCCCCAAAGCTTACATTTTTTTTAAATATTTTATTTATTTATCTTTAGAGGGGAAGGGAAGGAGAGAGGAAGAGAAATATCAATGTATGGTTGCCTCTTGTGTGTCCCCTGCTGTGAACTAGCCTGCAACCCAGGCATGTGCCCTGACTGGGAATCGAACCATGATCCTTTAGTTCACAGGCACGAGCTCAATCCACTGAGCTACACCAGCCAGGGCCCCAAAGCTTACATTTTAAATTTAACACACAATTTCAATATATAAAGAACAAATAACATGCGAGTTTTTGAAAAACTATACATGGCTTATCAGAAATGTGCACTGACCATCAGAAACAATTCATAAACTCCCCATGTGGGAACTATCACTTTTGGCTTGTCTGTTATCACTGACAGGACACCTGCTACCCCTGAGTGTTTCCTGTTTGAACTTGACTTTGAATTTTTGCAAGTTTATTCCTAGGGCAGGCTGAAATATCTAGAACATCTATTTTAATAAAAATATAAGTATATGAGGTCTGTTCAGAAGGTATCCAGCCATGTAATACAAAAAATAGGGACATTTATTGAAGAAGATACAAGATACAAGAAACACTGTACATAGGACAATAACACCTCAGACCCCTTCAGAGCAGGCACCTTGGGACCTCACACAGGTGTCCCAATTGCCATCAACTGCTCTGTCATATTTTCTTGAATCCTATCGATGGTCTGCAGTCTTTTCCCTTTCAAAGGTGATTTTAGTTTGCAGAAAGGCCAAAAGTTACAGGGCACCAAATCTGGGCTGTAGGGCGGCTGAGTCACCTGGGTTATTTGATGTTTTGCCAAAAATCTCTGCATGAGATGTGACGCATGAGTGGGCATGTTGTTGTAATGAAGCTGCCAATCACCAATTGTCCATAGCTGTGGCCTTCTGAATCATCCAAATAATTTCTGTGGAGGAATATTCAAGTTTAACACAGAATTTGATGCAGATTCATTGCTCTACTCACTCAGTCATTTTGAATGCCATGGCCACACAGTACACATGCTCACTCAATGGCATCTACCACTCCTGCTGATGAGTGCAGTCATCGTTCACACATATGCATCCCAGTCCACACTCCTTGCCTGCCAGGTTACACTGATGTCACACAACACAAACTTATATTAACAATGGCTGGACTTTTTCTGGACAGACCTCATACCAATAGAACAGTTATTATTCTGTTAGGACAAGTTTGTCATGTGATTTCAAGCATATTAAATAGGTCTAATTAGGTCAAAAACTTCTCTTTTACAAAAAGACAGAATAAAGCCTTGAGGTACTCCAGGGACCCCTTGGAATAACTCAACATCATTTCTTGATTCTTAAAATTTAAACTTTAGGAAGGTTGTCAAACAAACTTAACCAAAACATCATAAAATAAACTTTTTGTAAAATAACACATTTTTTGGTAATAACCCTAAAAGATATTAATCAAACTTAAAACTATTTTTTAAATTTTATTTTAATTGTTGTTCTTATACAGTTTTCTTTTTTCTACTCCCATCTCATCCCACCACCCTAGCCCTCCCCAGCTCCCTCCCATTTCTACCCCCACCCCTAGCTTTTGTCAATGTGTTTTCATACTTGTTGCTCTAATCCCTTCCCCTTTTCCCTGGATATTCCTATCCCTCTCCTCTCTTCTTCTCAATTTCAGTGTCTTTGGTTATATTATGCTTGTTTGTTTGTTTTTTTGATTAGGTTCCTGTTAAAGGTGAGATCATATGGTATTTGTCTTTCACCTCCTGGCTTATTTTGCTTAGCATAATGCTCTCCCATTCCATCCATTCTGTTGCGAAGGGTAGGAGCTCCTTCTTTCTTTCTGCTGCATAGAATTCCATTGTGTAAATGTACCATAGTTTCTTGATCCATTCATTTATTGATGGGCACCTAGGTTGCTTCCAACACTTGGCTATTGTAAATTGTGCTGCTATGAACATTGGGGTGCATAGGTTCTTTTGGATTAGTGTTTCAGGGTTTCTAGGATATAATCCTAGCAGTGGAATTGTTGGGTCAAAAAGTAGGTCCATTTTTAGTTTTCTTAGAAAATTCCATACTGCTTTCCATAGTGGTTGTACCAGTCTGCAGTCCCACCAACAGTGTACTAGGGTCCCCTTTCCTCCACAACCTCTCCAACACTTGTTGTTTGTTGCTTTGTTTATGATGGCCATTCTGACTGGTGTGAGGTGGTATCTCATTGTGGTTTGAATTTGCATCTCTCTGATAGCTAGCGATATCAAGCATCTTTTCATGTGTTTCTGCATCTTCTGTATGTCCTCCTTGGAGAAGTGTCTGTTCAAGTCCTTTGCCCATTTTTTAATTGGGTTGCTTGTCTTCTTAGAGTGGAGTCGTGTAAGTTCTTTATATATTTTGGAGATTAAACCCTTGTCTGAGGTATCATTGGCGAATATATTTTCCCATACAGTTGGTTCTCTTTTTATTTTAATACTGTTTTCTTTAGCCAT
>PVKU01009067.1:0-66037 GCA_004027475.1 Anoura caudifer | reverse complement strand
CCCAAGGAGGAACACACCAAGGCACATCATAATTACATTAGCCAAGATTAAAATGAAGGAGAGAATTCTAGAAGCAGCAAGGGATAAGGGCACAGTCACCTACAAAGGAGTTCCCATCAGACTGTCAGCTGATTTCTCAAAAGAGACCTTACAGGCAAGAAGGGGCTGGAAAGAAGTATTCCAAGTCATGAAAGGCAAGGACCTACATCCAAGATTGCTTGATCTAGCAAAGCTGTCATTTAGAATGGAAGGGCAGATAAAGTGCTTCTCAGAGAAGGTCAAGTTAAAGGAGTTCATCATCACCAAGTTCTTATTATATGAAATGTTATAGGGACTTATCTAAGAAAAAGAAGATAAAAAATAGTACAGTAAAAAGACACAAACTCACAGATATTAACAACCACACCTAAAACTAAAGCAAACTAAGCAAACAAGTAGAACAGGAGCAGAAACACAGAAATGGAGATCACATGGAGGGTTAGCAATAGGGGAGTGGAAGGAGGAGAGAGGGGGAAAAGGTACAGAGAATAAGTAGCATAGATGGTAGAGAGAAAATAGACAGGGGGAGGGCAAGAATAGTGTGGGAGATGTAGAAGCTAAAGAACTTATGACACATGGACATGAACTAAAGGGGGGAATGTGGGAGGAAGGAGGTGTGCAGGATGGAGGGGAATGAAGGGGGGGAAATGGGACAACTGTAATAGCATAATCAATATAATTTTAAAAATTAAAATAAAAAATGGACAAAGGACTTGAACAGACACTTCTCCCAGGATGGCATACAGAGGGTCCAGAAACATATGGAAGGATGCTCAGCATCACTAACCATCAGATAAATGCAATTTGAAACCCCAAAGAGATACTACTTCACACTAGTCAGAATGGCCATCATCAATAAATCAGCAAACATTCTGGTGAGGGTGTGGAACAAAGAGAACCCTATGAACTGTAAGTTTGAGTGCAGATTGGTGCCACCACTGTGAAAAACTGTATCATGTTTTCTTCAAAATCTGAAAGTGGAACTTTCTTTTCACCCAGCAATTCCACTGCTGGGAATATACCCTAAAAATCCTGAGTTACCAATTCAAAACAACCTATCCCCCAATGTTCATAGCAGCACTATACAATAGCCAAATGCTAGAAACAGCCTACATGCCATCGGTAAATGTTTTGATTAAAAAACTGTGGTACATTTACACAATGGAATACTACACAACAGAAAGAAAGGAGAACTCCTACCTTTTGCAACAATATGGGTGGAACTGGAGACTGTTATGCTAAGTGAAATAAGCCAGTCAATGAAAGACAAATACCATATAATCTCACCTGTAAGCGGAATCTAGTTAACAAAATAAAATAATGAACAAAATAAAATCACAGGCATGAAAACTTGAAGCAGACTGAAAGTTACCAGACAGGAGAGGGGAAGGGGACAATCACAGAAATAAGTGATAAGGACTAGACAGGAAACATATATGAGTGACCTACAGACATGGACAGTAGTGTGGGGATTGACTGTCAGATTAGGGGTGGTCAGAGAAGTGGAGAGTAATGGGGGAAAATTGGTTCAACTCTAAGAGAACAACAATAAAATATCAAATAAATATATAAATAAGTAGGACTATTCAAACTAAAAAAAAAAAAATCTGTTGTACAGCCAAAAAAAAAAGTGAAACAAACACCTACAGAATGAGAAAATATTTGTAAAACACGTATCTGATCAGGGTTAATATACAAAATATAAAACAATAACAATAACAAAACACCCCAAATAATTCAATTTTTTAAATGGACAATGGACCTGAATTGACATTTTTCAAAAATAATATAAGTAAATAAGAAAAGCCAACAACTACATAAAGGTGCTCTATATCACTAATCACAAGGAACGCGTACATTAAAACCACAATAAGATATCTGATTCCTGTTAGAATGACCATCACATAAAGAGAGAGAGAGAGATATCCTGGCAAGGATTTGGAAGAAAGGAAAAATTTATGTACTGTTGGTGAAATTGTACATTGAATCAATCATAAGGGAAAACAGTCTGTAGGTTGCTCAAAAAGTTAAAAATAGAACTACCTTATGATCCAGAAATTCCAACTCTGGTAATATACCTGAAGGAAATGAAATTACTATGTCAAGAAATATCCGAACTCTCATAGTTATAGCAGTGTCATTTACAATAGCCAAGGCATAGAAATAACCTGTCTATCAGCAGATGGACACTGCAGTACTTCATTAGACAATGAAGTAGTAAAAGGGGAAGCTAATCTTCACTCTCCAAAATAAAATGTATTTGAACATTCATATCTTGTCCATTTGGCACTATCATCTAAATTTCTGTTAACAGGTTATCATGCTCCAAAATGTTTGTTTGAAGCTTGGAAATCAAAACAGTTTTCAGGAAGAAAAATCTCATTTCTCCATCTGATGACTTTCCCTAGATATGAAGACAAGGTACTTGGAAATAATTACCAAGAGATAAAAGTTTTGAAACTCAGCCTTCTCCCAGAAATCTTGACTTTAACACCTTACAAATTTAGAAACAAGAATTGCCATTTCCATTTTACAGTTGAATGCATGAAGTCAGAAATCAATTAAGAAAGTATAATTATAGTCCAATCCCCTTGCCATAATGGGTTAAATTAAAAGAGAAGTGGACACATTTGACCAGCCCAGTCCCTGTGTGGGTAGCTCCTTTGTCCATAACATTGGAGGATCCTACCTCAATATCTTTACAATATGCTGGCAGCTCTATGCAACCTTATGCCACCTTCCTTACCTCTCTGATCTCACCTCCTCTCCCCAGGTTTCACCCTTGCCATCATATGCCAAGTAGATCCCTGCCTTAGGGGCTTTGCACTATCTTTTCCATTTCTCAGGAATTCTCTTCTACATACATTTTGGGGGTCAATTCATTCACCTCTCTTTATTCTTAGTTCAAGTGTCACTTTACTAGTGGGTCTCTCCTGACAACTCTATTTCAAATTGCAACCAGCTATCTGTACCCCCAATCTCCTTGCCCTACTCAATTATTTTACACAGCACATATTCCTTCACAGAATATGTGTCATACAATGATTGTTAATTTTGGTGTTATTTGTCTTAGTTAGGATTTCCCTGAAAGTGGAGAACAAGACAAATATTTGGTTATAGTCATTTATCTGGAAGGTGATTCCATGAATCAGGAATAAAAAAGGAAAGAGGGAGACAGGAAAAAGGAAACACCAGTTAAATGATCATGATCAAAGTCACTGCTGAAGACAACAGAAATTTAATAAAGCTTGGATTGCTATGATAAGAATACAGAATGCCTGAAGGAAGAGAGGCTGAGATATTAATCTCCAGGCTTCTGCTCCCCATGGATTGTTCAAGCCACTGCAGTTACTCACATCCCTTCTCTTCTAATCAATCCTTCACAGAGAAAGTATTCCACAAAGAAGAAAGTGCAGAGACATTCAGCAATCCCTTATAGAGAGATACTCTCTGGAAGAGTAGAGATAATGCTCACTTGAACTGTTGTCCCCAAATGCAGTTGCAATCAGGAGTTGTCTGAGGAGAGTTATTGCTAAATTGCTTATCATCTTAAGTTCCCCATTTGAATGTTAAGATTGTCCAAGGCAGACATTTTGCCTTTTCTGGGGTGATAACCCAGGCACCTAGAACAGCATTGGACACATGGTAGCTGTTTAATTAATATTTTTTAATGGACTACAATACAATTGTAATGCGTGTAACTAGAGTACCAATATTTGTATCAAAATGTTAAGGGTGAGCCAGACTAGCAAGTCACCATGGCCAGATCCCCTTGAATAGTGTAAATTCAGATCCTAAAAGAACCCAGTTATCAGGGAGTCAATGGTTTGGATATTGAAAACTGGAGCTGAAACTGATCTGATTCCAGCTTTCTTCCAGGCTCTGTCACTTGGGTAGATTTCACCCCTTTGGGAGCATATGGGGGACATATCTGTCAATTGTAGACTGAAAAAAATAATGTTGTTAATAGTTATTAGTTCATCTATAAATCAGTTTACCCTTTAAACTATATAGATGTTAGCCTTTAACTAAGCATTTTCAAAACTGCCTTTGAACCTTTTATTTCAGACAATAAGCCTTTCATAAATACACAATAAATTGCAAGGAAGAAATGTCACACATTGATCCACCCTTTTCTTTGATCATTGATATTTTATACTTCCATTCAATTATATTAACATATGGATTTATTATTTTGCAATTTTGGTTGTTTCTCTGTACCACTATAGATCTTACTCTAACTCAAACACAAGAATGTTCTTTTCAGTGTTTCCAGTGTTAGAAAAGAAAGGGGGAAAACTCAAGCCTACATACAGTCAGTACATTATAAGAGGGATCTGATTCATTTTTGGAGGAAAGGTTTTTGTAATAGGGAAATGTGACCATCTCAGTTGGCAAATGTTTTCACTGAATTATAGATATCTTCAAAGAAAGAGAAATGTCCCCAAACTATTTAAAATCTTCATAATGGACCTCCCACAAATGATAGCTTCTTTAAAGTAGAAATTCCCCTAAAGATGTACAAATCTTCAAAAAAAAAGAGTACCTCTCTGATGATTAGAACCTTACCAAACTCCATCTGGATTTGAGTTCCAATAATAAGGGTCAAAACCCTGTCCATACCTACTAAAAAAAATACTGTAAGAAAGCACATTTTTAGTATTTCCAGATGTAGACACAGAACATTTTTCGTTTTGAAATACAATGAGAAAAATTCTAATGCTATTTTGGAAAAAAATATATAGGCCAGAGAAGGCAAAGAAAGTTACTTTGGTCAGGCCAAAGACACTTTAAAGCAGGTGAGATTGAATTCAGGGTTAGAAACGTTGTGTGTCCTGTACCCTCTGTCCACATCATTTTATAAAGCTAATTTTCATTGGTTGGAATATTAACATAAGGAAAATGTTGTTTTTGAAGTTGAATTCACCTATAACATGAAAAATAAATAAGATGAGAGACAATGAAAAAAAAACTTGACCCTTGAATGTAAACAAAGGCAAAAAAACATATTAAAAAGCCATTTTCTATACAAAGGCATACATGCAAACCCACAGACATGCACACTTATACCTCTATTCTCTGTTGGTAATTTGGTCAGTGATGTACACATTTTGCAAAGGCATTAACAGAAAACAGCAGCTCTATCTTGCTGCCTTTCTGCACATAAGATCTATGTCTTCATTGAACTCTCTTGACTATCTATGAGAAAGTGCATGGAGGTCTCACTCTTCCACAGAATACCCACTCCTATTAGACACAGTCCCACCCCATACTCATACCTCAAAGACTCACCCTATATAGCATGCTGATCCTGGCACTTTCTTGCTCCAAAACACTCCTCAAACAGATATAATTGTAGGTAGATAGAAGAAAAAGGTGGCTGTGTGTAAACATTTTCATTTGTATTATATTATTATACAATAATAGTTTAGTATGCACATCACCATCATGCTTTCATGTTGTTTTAGTGTGTTTTATTGTTGGAACTTGGGGTTTTAGGTTTTTGTTTTGTTTTCTTATTCTGTTTGTTGGTATTGTTCTGTTTTCAGGATTCTTTAATTCATAATCTCCTTCACAAAACTAAAAACTCCACAATGGCAAGAATCATGACTGTTATCCATTCATTTATTCATCTATCCATCCACCCACCTACCCATTACCTTATTTATTCTTTTGTTGTTTTTGTCCCCACTACTTTCCCAGACCTACTTTCCTCAAGTCTGTAATTCTCCAAACCACTCTAAAGGCATTGTCATGCTAACGACTGGAATTACAAAATTGATGGCCAGGCACAACTTACTGTGTTTTAAAACCCACCACTCAATCTGTATCTTAATCTGAAACACTCATTGACATGTCCCAAAGCAGGACCCTTAAAATGCAAATTAATAAAATAAGAGCAAAATTTCTCCGTGGACAAAAGTGTTTGGGAAAACTAAAGATCGAATTTCATAGGGGCAATTTCTCTGGCCCTTACCTCATTACTTCATGAATCCTATTCATTCAGGGACTGTAAACTGAATACACACACCAGTCTGAGTCAGTCAGAAAGCACTACTAAAGGAGGTACAAAGTTGAATTCTGATACCTGATTGAACTTTCTCCAGACAAGAGAAGTGGGGCAGAGTGAAGGTGGTGTGACTTCAAAGTATCCAAAATTATTTCTCTCACTCCAAACATAATAATAATAGTAACAGCTTCTTATGGTTGTTTTGGATTAAATTAGGCAGTAAAGTAGAGTGCTTAGAATTATTCAAGACCCTTGGTATATGCTTAAAATATTATTTTTAGACAACTATATAATTAATCCTATTATTCTTCTAGTACCTTCCTAGCTCTTTTGTCCCATCTGTCTAGCTCTAATTTGTCCTTGCTTCATAGTTTTTTCATCACCCATAAAGGGGACATTGTTCTCTCGTTTCTGCCTCACTTAGGAAAGAGTTTGAATTGCATTTTTTATGTTTTGTTTACCTTAGGGCTGGCATCTATCCTATTTCAAGATTCCTGATGCACTGCTATGGGCAGAGTTAAGTTCATAAGTACTTAGGTAGCCAATTGCTAAGCATGCAGGAATTTTGTGAGCTTGAAATGAACCATTGTGCCATTGTTGGAGTATTTGCCCCAGAGACTTTGGTAAATGTTACAAGTTAAATCATTGTTTTTGTGGTGCTTGCTGTTATTATTGTTGTTTGAGGGCTTTTCAGAGGCAGCTATCTAGCCCATCACTGATGCTGACCCTGCCCTGTACCTCCTCCACCTCATTCTTCATCTAGTGATATTCTCTCAAGCTTTAATCCCTGCCACCACCTTGGCTCCTGAGCTTTGAAAGATATCTCTGACATGGGCTTTCTAGGTCCTACTATATTTCCTGGAAAATCTAGGGATGGGGAAATAGGCATCCTCTCCTATTTTGCAAGGGGCTGAAACAATTCACTTTAAGCCAAGATCAACTTCTACAAGCAGAACTAGGAAGCTTGGGGAGGAAATGGAGGTTAGGAGATCTCTGTAAGCAAGCCTGGTGAGGAGCAAGATGTTCCAAGCAAACCTCTGAGCAGTCCTGAGAACTAGATCACTGTTCAGCTTTGAATCCAAAGCTTGAGGCAAAAAAGATTTCATAAATAAGGGAGAAATTTTCTTAGATCAAACATTTCCTCAGTAGCATGTTCTGTTTCTTGCTTACCATCCTTGGACACAGATTCCTCTTTTCAAGGAATCTATCAAAGAAAGCAATAATAGAAATGAGAAATGTGATGGAACAAACTTTTGCTGCTCTTTCTTTAAAATGGCCCTTCGGTAAATTACTCAAAACTTTCACCTAAATCTCACTCTCTCTATCCCCACCCACTGTATAACCCAGTACCTAGAAAACCAGTGCCTTTTCCTCCTATCCTATAGGAAACTCAGGAGTATTGACCAACATGGATGATTATGTGGTATTGTGATGGTTTGGGCTCTCCAAATATCGAACCAAAGTGTTATTGAGACCTTTTCATTGTTCCTGTTTGCCTACTATTTATATTTGTCTTCAGTTCTGATCAATTATTTGATTATTTTCACAGTTCAAAATATATGATGTTTCCCTCCATTCAAAATAGCTGCTAAGAAAAACATATAGAGCACACATTTGAAAAGGAACACAGCCAATTTATCAATTAAAAATTATCCCCAATTTTATTTGCAAAAAAAAGCCCCCAAACAAAACAATAGAAAGTGAGCTTTTGAAGGGGAATAATCAAATGGTAAATTTCACTATTTTTGTTTTATTTTCACCTAATATTTCAATTCTTCACCTAAATTATTCAGACCAACAAGTTCAATTTATTTTCCTTTCTCCAACTCCCCTATAAAATATAAATTTAAGAGGTGGAGCCTGGGGTCTTTCCCTGCTGGTTTGGGCAGATGATGTAGCCATGCAGGTTCATAATTTGTGTCAGTACCACATTGTTTGTCCACAGCCACTCTGACAACTGCTGCACAGCATCCACCACCCAGGCCAGTCAGGTCCTGTTTGCACTGAGGCCTATAGCATTTTCCCTGGCAAAGCCTCCTTGACTGAAGCAGTCTTGGTTGTTGTTGAGATATGGAATTTTGAAAACCTATTCGAGCAGGTACATTTTTGGTTCCAGAAGTCTCTGAAGTTTTGTAGTTTTCTCAGTGTACTTTTGTACCCTCTTCCAAGAGAAACAGAGGAAAAACAGGGTCTCTGCCCCACTAGAAGCCTCACAGAGATACCTGCCCTGATTCCAAAGTCTGTGTAGATGTAAACTCCTGAGGGCTGCCATCTAGAAAGAAAGAATTGTTTGGTTTCTTTGGGGGTTCTTCAATTTATTATGTGACAAAGACATATCCAACATTATTTCATTTCCTCACAGTCCCTACCATATGCCCCACCTGTTCTTCCATTTGTCATTCTTCCTGAGATGGCCATTCTGATTGTGTCTGGATTCTTTTGGTTTCTCACATCCATTAATCCAGGGAATCAAATGAACCAATAATTGGTAAATGCTTCCTTGGTTCCAAGCTTGCACACCAAAATTGTTCTTAAATCTTTTTTAAAAGAGTTTATTTATTTATTTTTAGAGAGAGGGGAAGAGAGGGAGAAAAAGAGGGAGAGAGACCTCCATGCATGGTTGCCCCTCACATGCCCCCTACCAGGGACCTGACCCACGACCCAGTCATGTGCCCTGACAGGGATGGGAACTGTCAAACCTTTGGTTCAAGGCCTGCATTCAATTCATGGACTATACCAGCTAGGGAATTTGACTTTTAAAAACTGAATAATTTCTCCAAAGTAAACAGATGCTTAAATGCTATGCACTCTCTTCAGAGATTTCAAAGAAAATTAAACTTTATCACACTTACACTTTTGTTATAACATACTCTGCCATGTGAACTCATCTAGAGAGGGAAAAACTAAAACCTTGTTTCTAAGTGTTACTTAGAAAATCAATAATTCTTTTCATCCAAGATGGAGGTATAGGTAGATAGATACCCTTTGCTTCCTTGCACAACCACAAGAAGGATAACAATCAATTTTAAAATAGAAAAACAACCAAAACTGCCAGAAAATTGAACCATATGGAAATATGACAACCAAGGAGTTGAAAAGAAACATTCATCCAGACTAGTAGGAAAGGGAGAAACAGGAAGCCAGCCAGGTGTAGAGAATGCTAGGCAAGGCAATAGCAGCTGGCAAACTGGCAAATCCCATATTTGCATGCAGATAAGCTTGGAGGAACAACTGGGAAATGAGAGAGTCAGCAAAACCCAGGGTTCCAGCACAAGAAACTAAAGGCTTAGAACCTCTGGCTGTAAAAATCTGTGGGGATTGTGGCAGTGGGAGAAACCCCCAGTCTTGCAGAATTGTCTGCTAGAGGGGTCCATGGGATACTGGTATGTACACAAGCCACCCTACCCTGGAATTAGCACCAGAGCAGCACCTCAAATGTCAAAGTCTCCATGTGGGAAACAGGGGAAGTGACTGAAAGTGGAGCAAAGCAGAGAAAGTGGCATTCTTTCCTCTCTGACCCCTCTCCAAATACTGTGCCACAACACAGTAAAGTCAGTTGCCCTGCCCTGATGAATACCTAAGGCTATGCCCATTACAACAAAGCAGGTATACCAAGACAATGAAATACGGCCCAAATGAAAGAACAGATCAAAACTCCAGAAAAAGAACTAAGCAACAAGCAGATAGCCAAACTCTCAGATACAAAGTTGGAAACACTGGTAATCGGGATGCTCATAGAAATAATTTAGTATGATTGCAAAATAAAAGAAGAATGAAGACTATACAAAATGAAATGAAAAATATACAGGGAACCAACAGTGAAAGAAAGGAAATCAGGACTCAAATAAATGATTTGGAACAAAAGGAAGAAATAATCATTCAATTAGAACAAAATGAAGAAATAAGAATTCAAAAAAATGAAGAGAGTTTTAGGAAACTCTGGGACTTAAATGTTTCAACATCCAAATCATAGTGGTGAGTGCCAGAAAGAGAAAAGGAAGAGAAAGAAATTGAAAACTTATTTGAAAAAAAAAAATAATAGGGGAGAACTTCCCCAATCTGGCAAAGGAAATAGATTTCCAGGAAGCTCAGAGAGTTCCAAAGAAGTTGGACCCAAGGAAGCACACATCAAGGTACATGATATCTAAATTACCCAAGATTAAAGATAAGGAGAGAATCTTAAAAGCAACAACAGAAAATGAAACAGTTACCTATAAAGGAGTCCCATAAAACTATCAGCTAATTTCTTCAAAGAAACTTTACAGGTAAAGAGGTCCTGGAAAGAAGTATTCAAAGTCATGAAAAGCAACAATCTCCACCCAAGATTACTCTATCCAGCAAAGCTATCATTTAGAATGGAAGGGCAGATAAAGTACTTCCCAGATAAGGTCAAGTTAAAGGAGTTCATCATCGCCAAGCCCCATTACTATATGAAATGTTAAAGGGACTTATCTAAGAAAAAGAAGAAGATCAGACCTATGAACAATAAAATGACAACAAACTCACAACTATCAACAACTGAACCTAAAACAAAACAAAACAAAACAAAACAAAAACCAAACTTATTAAACAATATAATAGAAACAGAGTCACAGAAATGGATACTGAATGGAGGGTTATCAGCATGAAGGGGGAGGGGAGAGAATGGGGTAAAAGGTACAGGGAATAAGAAGCATAATTCATAGACGGGGAGGTTAAGATTAGTATGGGAAATTGAGAAGCTAAAGGACTAACATGTTCAAGCCATGGACATGAATTAAAGGATGGGGGATGCTGAAGGGAGCATGCAGGGTGGAGGAGGATAAAGAGGGTAATGAAAGTATTCTAACTATAATAGCATAATCAATAAAATATACTTAAAAAATAAAATAAAGGAGCCTGGTGGAAGTCGCAGACTTCTGTGAGTATGCAGAATTAAACTGTGAGTCAGGAGACTAAAAACTTCTTTGACATTTTGAAACCATGATGCAATATCTATAAAAAAGACAATCTGACATGGAGAAGAATTGTTCTGGATGTGTTCAGCTCCAGGTCTCCACTCTGACAACATCTTTGATCATTAGAGTCCTCGAAGAATGGGGGAGGGATAACTACCATCCTTAATAGCTGGGCGACCAGGGTTGGGATGGCCCCACTCCTCCCAGTCTTCCCATTTCAGAAGGACTAAGAACTGGGTATAGAGAACTCAAAACCAGGATATTAGTACATTTTGTATTAAAAAGGATCTGTGGAGAAAGAACATGGTGGAAGAGTGAATGGAAGTCACACTGACCTTCCCCAAGGACATACCTGGAATTACAACTCAGTTGTGGAGAAACCACCCAGAACAAACAACTGAGAAATAGCCGGAGAGAACCATATAACTTCAGACACACAGAACCAGCTTCAGCACAACAGGTCTGGTAAGGAGTGCGGTGGAGACTTGAGAGGGCTTGCAGGGTGCCCATTAGCAGCAGTACCAGTGGGATAATTAAGGGGTCAGTTGGATCCCCCAAAGAAGATTAGGGTCTAAACCCTAAGTTAGGATTCCCAGCCTAGAACACCAAAGCCCAAAAAGTACACAGATGACAACCAGTGGAAAAAGCAACAGGGTTGCTCTCTCTAAGAGTTAGATGGTAGGAGATGCATTGGCCTTTTAAAGGGCCAACACACAAATTTTCATTTGCAGCCATTTATCCCAGGCCCAGCCACAGGCAGGGAGAGAGTGGGCTAGAGATGCTTGAGGAAAAACTGGGGACAGAAACCATGAGGAGAGAACAGAGACAGTAGCTGCCAGGATCCTGGTGCTGAGTCATCCACCAGATGGCAGCAGCCTTTGTACTCAGGCAGACCACTCCTCGCTAAGCAGCAGTAGCCTGAGGGGAAGCAATAGCCCTGACTCAAGGAGGGTCTCTGCTCTGGCCCTTTGGTGTTTAGGCCTGGCTGCTGAGTTCTATTGACCAGATAAACAACTGAAGGAGACAGCCAGAGACAGTAGATCACTGGCAAAGTTGGGGCAGAGTAGACTGGAGACACTTGAAGAAGACTGGGTATGGAGGCTTGTGGGAAAGAACTGAGAAAGTAGCCCCCAGGATCTGGTGCTGCAACAACCACCATAGGCAAAAAAGTCCTGCTCAGGCAGACCACTCCCTTCCAAGCAGCAGCTACCTGAGTGGAAACAATAGCCCCCCCACCTCCACCCCAGGAGGCATTCTGCTCTGCCCTACAGCGCTTAAAACTGACTGCTGAGTGCAGAGGCACCATATCAACAAATGAAGGAGAAAAACAGTGACAGCCGATAACTGAAAGTATTGAGCAGGCTGCCTAAGTCCAGAGGGGGTTATATCTGACATTACCAGAGGCAGATCCAGAAAGAAAAAAAAAGAAAAAGAAAAAACAGGTAAATACAAGAGGCTACCAATACGAAAGCCACTGTGGTCTCCTTCAGGATTCGCGATTTTTTTTTCCTTCAGAGCTTTATAATATTCACTTCTTGTCTAGCAAATTTGTATATAACGTCACTAAATTTTATATTATAGTGTATTTCAATCCACATATTTTGTCCTTCCCTTCTCTTAGCCCATCTTTCCTTCCTCTTTCCTTGCAATATCCTCACTTCAAATTTGGTTTTCTCTCTAGCTAAAACTTGTTTCCATTCCACACTCTTACTATTTTCACTGCCCAGACTCTCAAAACAAATTCTTTTGTCAAGGGTCATTTCACATTCTTTTGCCCACCTATTATACTACACTTGTTCTCTCTACACCTGTCACATACTTTACTAGTTGGTTGTGGGTAGGGAAATTGTTGCATTGTTTTTCGAGGTTATCTCCAAAGCTTCACTAATTCTATATTTCAAATAACAAATTTTATCAGACCCCTCTCCTGCTCTTTTTTTTTTGACTCAAATTTTAATTATGCCAACTTAGCCTGTTATTTTTAACTTTTTTTATTTCTCCTTCACCCTGCCCTTTTGTTTATTTATTCTCCTTTTTTCTTTCCCTTTACATTCCAATTTTTTTCCTCTTTTAGTCAAGTTTTTGTCCCTCACTCTTAGTATTCCCTGTCCCTCTATCATTACAAAATCACTTCCAGTTCTTCTAAACATCTCTTAGACTATTCTTTTCTTATTTTTTCTCTTTTTTCTCACCACCTATATTAATTTTAGCTAATTTGTTGTTGATAGTACACCAGTGGATCTTTCTTTCAAATTTGGCTGCTATATTTTAATTAATTATTTAATATTTTCTCTCCTTTTCCTTTCTATCTCTCAATTTATTTTAATTTGTACTATTTTAATTTTTGTTTAAACCTAATATTATGTGCTTCCCTTCTCATACTCCATTCCACACTCTTCATTCCCTTTCTTGATTCATGAGATAAACTTTACCTTCTCTCCTATTGCTCCAACTCCCAACACTTATTAGTGCTCCTCCCTCTACCATCTCAAAATCATTTTTGCTTCAGTAGGTCATCTCATATCCACTCTCTTTTCTTACAATAGTCTTAATCTTGTTACACCCTTATCAATACTGGTTTATTTGCTATTGATAGTGGGATTGTGGAGGGGGTTATTTTTGCAGGTGTGAGTTTGTTTCTGGGTCTCTGGTTTTGTTCAGGCAGCATCTGCACAACAGCACATAAGACATGGTGAGCAAAGAGACATTGACTCAACCAGAGGCAAGGAAGTACCCATGAAAGAAGGACCCAACAACAATCAAAACCCAGAAATATTCAGAAAACCAGCACAAAAGGCATAAAGGACATCCCAAGAACATCAAGTTCAGGTGATCAAAGAGACTACACCTCTGTATTGCACAGGCCTGCAACTATAGAAGTTCACACCACAAATTCAGAAAGTCAAAACAGATCAGTTGAAGAAACAGAAGCAAACAAGAAGAGTCCAGCAAACAATAGGAAGACAAAGAAACACCCTCAATCTAAAGTAGGAGAAGAATCCTCAGAAAGAATGCTAAATGAAATAGAGGGAAGTCAACTATCACAAATTGAGTTCAAAACAATGGTTATGAGGAAGCTCAATGAACTCAGTGGGAACTACCAAAAACTCCAAGGAAATTATGAGGAATTTACTGCAAACTATATCAGCATATGAAAAGGACATAGAAACAATCAACAAGGGCCAAGAAGACATAAAGAATACAATTTCTGAATTAAAGAACAAAGTAGAAGGAATCAAAAGCAGGCTTCATGAAGCAAGGATCTAATCAGTGGGAGAGTTTTGGGGAGATAAAAACTCATGAAAAGAGCAAGAAAGAGAAAAAAGATGAAAAAAGAATGAAGAGGGGTTAAGAGAATTGCAGGAAAACATGAAATGGAGTAATACTCATATAATAGTGATACCAGGAGGAGAAGAAGAAGAGTAAGGGATAGAAAACCTGTTTGAAAAAGTAATGATGGAAAACTTCCTCAGATTGATGGAAGAAGAAGTAACAAAAGTCCAGGAAGCAGAGAGGATCATGATCAAGAAGAACACAAAGAGGACCACTGCAAGGCACATCATAATTAAAAAGGTAACATTTAAAGACAAAGAGAGACTCTTAAAGGCAGCGAGAGAAAAACAGGAAGTAACATACAGAGGAGGCCCAATAAGGATAGCAGCTGACATCTCAAAAGAAATATTACAAGTCAGAAGGTAATAGAAAGAAATATTCTAACTAATGAAAAGCAAATGCCTTCAACCAAGACTATTCTATCTAGCAAGGCCCTCAATTAAAATGGAAAGCCAAATGCAGGGCTTCCCTGTCAAAAGAAGGCTAAAAGAATGCACCTCCACCATACCAGCATTGCAAGATATGCTAAAGGGACTGCTGTAAGAAGAAGAAAGAAAACAGTGAGAGAGAAAATAACAAAGGTAGAAATGGAATGAAATGGCAATGAATAAGTACCTGTCAGTAATAACCTCAAATGTAAATGGATCAAATGCTCCAATCAACAGACATAGGAAAGCTGAATGGATAAGAAATCTTGACCCATGCATATACTGCCTACAAGAGACCCAGCTCAGAACAAAAGACCTATACAGACTGAAAGTGAAGGGCTGGAAACAAAAATTCCAAGCAAATGGACAGGAATAAAAGCCAGGGTACTAGTAGTCACATCAGATAAAATAGACCTCAAAACAAAGGTGTGTTTGAATGTGCCATAAAAAGAGACACAGAGGACACATCACTATACTCAAGAGAAAATTCCATCAAGAAGACATAAACATTATAAACATATATGCACCCAACATAAGAGCACCAAAATATATAAAGAAAATAACAGAGGACCTCCAGAAAAATATTGACAGCAACACAATTACAGTAGGAGATTTTAACACCCAACTGTCAAAAATGGATATATCTTCCAAACAAAATATCAACAAGGATATTACAGCATTGAACAATGCCCTAGATCAAACAGACTTAACAGATGTGTTTAGAATCTTTCATCCCAAAGAAGCAAATTACACATTCTTTTCAAATACACATGGGACATTTTCAAAGGTAGACCACAGGATAGGACACAAAACAAGCCTTAACAAATTCAAGAAAATTGAAATCATAGAAAGGATCTTCTCAGACCACAAGAGTCTGAAACTAGAAACCATCCCCAAGGACAAAACTCAGAAACACTCAAACACATGGAGATTGAATAACATGCTATGAAACAATGAATGGGTTAACAATGACATCAAGGAAGAAATAAAAATTCTCTGGAAACAAATGAAAATGAAGTCACAACAACCCAAAACTTACGGGACACGGCAAAGGAAGTCCTCAGAGAGAAGTTCATAGTGATGCAGGCCTACCTAAAAAAAAATGGAAACATTTCAAATAAACAATTTAACTCTACAACTACAATAACTGGAGGAACAACAACAAAGACAGCTCAGAGCAGGTTAAAGGAAGAAAATGATCAAGATCAGAGGAGAATTAAACAACATAGAGATGAAAAGCACAATTCTAAGGATCAATAAATGCAGGAGCTGGTTCTTTGAAAAGATAAACAAAATCAACAAGCCCTTAAGTAGATTCATCAAGAAAAAAAGAGAGACAACCCAAATAAGCACAATCAGAAAAGAAAGAGGAGAAATTACAACTGACACCAGAGAAGTACAAAGTATTGTAAGAAACTACTACAAAAAAAAATTTATATGCCAAGAAATTTGAAAACCTAGGTGAAATGAAGAAATTTCTAGAAAAATATAATCTTCCAAAACTGTATGAAGAGGAAGCAGAAAGCCTGAACAAAACAATAACAGCTGACAAAATCAAAGTAATAAACAAAAAATTCCCAGCACACAAAAGCTCTATACTGGATGGTTTCACAGGAGAATTTTTTAAAGTATTTTTTATTGGTTATGCTATCACAGTTTTCCCAATGTTTCCCCCCTTTATCCCCCCTCCACCCTGCACCCCCAACCCTCCAGGATTCCTCCACCTTAGTTCATGTCCATGGGTTATACTCATAAGTTCTTTGAGTCCTCTATTTCTTATACAATTTTTATCACTCCCCATTTATTTTAAGCCTACTAATTATGCTTCTTCTTCCCTGTACCTTTTTGCCCCTATTCCTCCATTCCCACTCTTCACTGAAAACCCTCCCTGTGATGTCCATTTCTCACTGTTTCTATTCTGGTTGTTTGCTTAGTTTTTGTTTTTGTTGTTTGTCTTTTCTTTTAGGTTCATTTGTTGACAATTTTGAGTTTGTTGTCACTTTATTGTTCATATTTCTTATCATCTTTTTCTTAGATAAGTCCCATTAACAGTTCTTATAATAAGGGATTGATGATGATGAACTCCTTTAACTTGACCTTATCTGGGAATCACTTTATCTGTCCTTCCATTCTAAATGATAGCTTTGCTGGATAGAGTAATCTTGGATGGAGGTCCTTGCCTTTCAAGACTTCAAATATTTCTTTCCAGTCCTGATTCAGACACCGGCCCACAGTGTCTGTGTCATTATGGATGAAATGAGACATTCACATGGACTACTGAGTCTGGTGGAGGAAAAAGGACAGAATGACTTTTCTCTCAAGGGGAGCAAACGCCTTTGCTCTTGTTTCAATGAGCTTTTATTGTCTTACTGGGCACATTACATGAAGGTCCTAATTAACTATGCACAGGTTCACCTTAGGTGGTTACCTTTTAAAGACAACAAAAGAGCCAGTGCTACTAATGACATCACAGAATAAGGATATTAGCAAATGAAAAGAGAAAAGTGGTTGAACTGATTACACTCATCCTAGGAAGGTTTAGCATGGATTTTAGGAAGTTACAATAAGCACTTGCTGTCCCAATCCAGGGTGAGGGAGTTTTAGCAAAAGCAAGACTCAAAGTGGCTTAGGTACAAATGCAGGTCTGATTCCCCATGGGAGAACCCATCTGTGGGTGTGAATCCTGTGCATCTCCAAGTGGGAGCTGGGGCCCGTGCCATACAGAATGCTCTCCTACACAGTTCCATCTTGGCTACAAGTTTTCTTTTGAGAAATCAGCTGATAGCCTATGGACACTCCTTTGTAGTTACTGTCTATTTTTTCATGATTCTTTCTGGAGTCTCTCTTTATATTTAATCTTGGTTAACTTAACAGTGAGGTGCCTTGGTGTGTTCCTCTTGGGTCCAAGTTCTTTGGGACTCTCTGGGCTTCCTGGACTTCCTGGAAATCTATTTCTTTCACCAGATTGGGGAATTTTTCCTTCATTATTTGTTGAAATAAGTTTTCAATTTCCAGGTCTTCCTCTTCTACTTCTTTCAATTTCTTGCTCTTGTTCTGTTCCTTCTCTTACCCCTATATTTTGGAAACTGGAATGTTTCAGGTTGTTCCAGAGGTTTGTAAGACTCTTTCTTTAGTTTTCTGAATTCATGTTTCTTCATTTTGTTCCAGACAATGTTTCATTTTTCCTCCCCCCCTCCAAATTGTTGTTTTCAGTCCTGGTTTCCTTCCTGTCACTGTTTGTTTCCTGGATATTTTGCTTTATTTCACTTTGGATATCCTCCATCTGTTTTTTTTTTTTAATTTGTCAACCAAGCTCAATCAGATCTGTCAGAGTTCTGATTACCAGGCTTCAAATATTCCATCTGATAGGTTAGCAATCTGCTCCTCACTTAGTTCTCTTTCTGAGGTTTTGCTCTTTTCTTTCATTTGGGCCATATTTCTTTGTCTTGGTGCTCCATTCTGGTTGTTCTGGTTGAATATTTTTTAATTCCTTGGTTGTGGGAGTTCCATGCAGTTTGATTTTCTGGAGCTTTTGGTTGTTTTTATAATTTTAGATTGGTTGTTATTTTCCTTTTGGTTGCACGAGGAAGTAAAGGGTTTCTACCCATGCCTCTACCTTGGCAAGAACTCACAGGAGAATTTTACAAAACATTTAAGGAAGATCTAGCCTGCATTCATCAAAGACTTTTACCAAAAAAATCCAGGAAGAAAGAATACACTCAAACTCTTTTTACAAAGCCAGTATCATCCTAATCCCAAAACACATAAAAAACAACAAAGAAAGATAACTACACGTCAATATCACTGGTGAACATAGATGCTAAAATCCTCAACAAATGATAAAACTGTATTCAGCAATATGTTAAAAAGATCATACAACATAATTAAGAGGGATTCATCCCAGGGATGCAAGGGTGGTACAAAATTCACAGATCAATAAACATAATACATCACACAAACAAAAGGAAAGACAAAAATCACATGATCATATCAATAGATGCAGAAAAGCATTTGATAAGGTACAGGATCAATTCTATGATAAAAACACTCAGGTAACTGGAAATACAGGGAGCATTCCTCAGCATAATAAAGGCTATATATGAGAGACCTATGGCCAATATCATAATCAATAGACAAACACTAAAAGCATCCCCATGAAAATCAGGAACAAGACAAGGATCCCTGCTTTTACCACTTGTATTCAACATAGTATTGGAAGTTCTTGCCACAGTGATCAGGCAAAAAAGGAAACAAAGGGCATGCAAATTGAAAAACAGTAAGTAATTATGCCATTGGTTGCAGATGACATGATAGTGTACATAGAATACCTTACAGAGTCCCCCCCAAAAAAACTCCTAACCTAATAAGTGAATTTGGAAAGACAGCAAGATACAAAGTCAATATTCAGGAGTCAGAGGCATTTTTGTATACCAACAATGAAATTTAAGAAACAGAAATTGGGAAATATATCCCATTTTGCTATAGCAAGAAGAAAAATAAAGCAGCTTGGAGTAAACCAAGGAGGTAAAATATGTGTACTCAGAACTACACAACACTGAACAAAGAAACTAAGGCAGTCACAAATAAATGGAAGTACATACCATGTTCATGGATCAGAAGAATTAACATCATCAAAATGTCCATACTACCAAAGTAATGTATAGATTTAATGCAATCCCTATTAAAATACTGATGGCATGTTTTGCAGATATAGAACAAACAGTTCAAAAATTTATATGGAACCATAAATGACCCTGAATACCTGGCGCAATTATGCAAAAGAAGAACAAAGTAGGTGGTCACCATACCTGACATCAAACTATATTACAAGGCTACTGTAATCAAAACAGTCTGGTACTGGTATAGGAACATACACACAGATCAACAGAACAGAATAGAGCTCAGAAATAAACCCAAGTTTCTATGGCCAATTAATATTCAACAAAGGGGGGAGAAAAATAAAATGAAATCAAAATGACCTCTTCAACAAATGGTGTTGGGTGATCTGGACAGCTACACACACACACACACACACACACACACACACAATGAAACTTGACCACCAACTTACAACATACACAAAAATAAATTCAAGGTGGATATAAGAGTTAAATATAAGTTATGATACCATGGAAGTCCTAGAGGAGAAGATAGGCAGGAAAATCTTAGATATTCCACTCAATAATATTTTCACTGATATGCGACCCAGATCAAGGGACATAAAGGAAAGAATAAATATTAGGGACTTCATCAAAATAAAAAGAAAGGCCACTCCATGGCCAAAGAAAACACTAGGATAATGAAAAGGGAACCAGCTGTATGGGAAAATATATTTGCCAATGATATTTCAGACAAGGGTTTCTTCTCCAAAATATATAAAGAACTCACATGACTGCACACAAGGAAGACAAAAAAATCTAATTAAATATAAGCAAAGGACCTGAACAGACACTTCACCAAGAAAGACATGCAAAAGGCCCAGAGATTAATGGAAGGATTCTCATCATCACTAGCCATCAGAGAAATGCAAATTAAAACCACATGACATACCACTTCACACCAGTCTGAATGGCTATCATAAAAAATTGAGCAAACAATAAGTGCTGGCAGGGTCGTAGGGAAAAGGGAACACTTGTGCACTGTTGGTGGGAATGCCAACTTGTGCAGCCTCTGTGGGAAACAGTATGGAATTTTCTCAAGAAACTAAAAATGGAATTTCCTTTTGACCCAACAATTTCACTGCTGGGTTTATACCCTAAGAATACTGAAACACTAACTCAAAAGAAGCTATGCACCCCAATGTTTATAGAAGAACAAATTATAATAGCCAAGTGCTGGAAGCAGCCTATGTGCCCATCTGTAATTAAAAAAAATAAACTATGGTGTATTTACATAATGGAATACAACACAGCAAAAGACAGGAGTCCCTACCCTTCATGACAACATGGATGAAACTCCAAAGTATTATGCTAAGAGAAGTCAGATGGTGAAAGACAAATACCACATGCTCTCTCCTATAAGTGGAAAATAATTAACAAAACAAAGTAGAAAGCAATATATAGTCAGGAAGTTTGAAATTGACAACAAACTGACAGTATCCAGAGGAGAAAGGAGAGGGAAATAATGTAGGAAAGAAGGGAAAGGGACATAAGTGAATAGGAATGAGGGAACCATGGACAGAGTCAAGGGGGTTGGGATTGAGGGTGGGAGGTGCATGTGGGTAGGGCAAGGGAAAGTGGTAGTTGGTAAGTGGAGACAACTGATTTCAAAGATCAATTTTAAAAAGTAAAATAAAATAATATCCAGCCCTACCAGGAAAAAAATACCAGGAGGAGAAGATTGCAGTGAGGTAGGTGGGAGCAGAGCCCACTTTCCCCTGCACACAAGTGAAATACCTAGCCAATCTACTAAGGAACAGAGAGAACAGCTAACAGTACTCCAGCATATAGAAAGATAGGAGACAAGAAATTCCAGAGGACATTGAAAAACCAAAGGGAAAGGAGAGTGCTTCAGGACAATAAGCCCCCGGGACCAGTGGAGGGACCAATGCAGGGACCAGGGTGGCTATGGCCCCAGGTCTGGCACCCACAGGGTCTGCCACAGGGTTTTGGGGAGAAAGCTGGGTCAATGGCTCCCTCCACTGCTAAACAAGTTTTCAGCAGCACCAGGAGAGACCTGGTTGCTTGAAGTCGCAGAGAGGGAAATAAGGACTAAGTGGCAAACACACAGGATCTGTGAGCACTCACAGAGTCTGTGGATGCCAGCTGGTGAGAATTGAGTTTGGCCTTCATGGGCCCTGACCCAGATAGTCCCTGGCCTGGTTGGAGAGTTGGGCTGTGTGAGAGGCCAGGCCCATGTACAGAGTAGCAAGCTTGAGCAGTAGGAATTTCACAAAAAGAAAAGGTGAAAAAAGGGACACTTGGAGGTTATTGAGGGATTTCTCCTGCAGTAGCTTCTCCAGCCTCCTCCCCACCCATCTGCTCAGCACTCCTGAGGTGGTGTGGAAGGCCCTGCACACACACCAGAAGCGCTGGGAAGAGTGTGTGCCAGAACCTGAGGGACCAGAGGCTGCCAAGCCAAGTTCACAGGCCCACAACCCAAGGAGAGTGCACTCTGCTGAGGGCCCAGCACCCACACCTGAAGCCCTGGGGAGAGGCCCCTGAGCCAAAACCCAAAGCCCCAGGGAAAGTGCATGCCTGGACCAAAGACTGCTGGGGAACTGAACTGGAGGCTGATGGCCAATCAGGAAGGGGAAAATCAAAATCAATCACCCCTCAGCCTGCTTCAGTGTGGAAGAACAGCAAAACCAGCTTGGCCAGTTTGAAGCCAGCAAGAAGATTTTTTTAAGAGGTTCTTTATTTTTCTAATATTTTATCTTTTAACTCCTTCTTCCTCTCTTTTCTTTTTTCTTGTTTTATTCTTTCTCCTTTTCTATCCCTTTTTATCTGTTCTTCATTCTTTTTTTAAATAATTCCAAGTGAGACAAAAAAACCTGGAACTAAGAAAAGACCAGAGTTGGACCCAAAGAGGAGGCATCCCAACAGTTGGGACAGTGAGACAAATTTCACTTTGCTACTACAGAGAACTTGAAATTTATTGCATATTTGTATTATTATTTTTTCATTACTCTTACATCTTTTATTTTATTAGTATTTTGTTATTCCTCTCCTTCCTGATTAGTCTTCTTTGCTTGGCTGGTTAAATTACATTGTTTGACTGGTTTCACTTGCTTCTCTCTTTCATAGTGCATTGTTATTTTACTGTCTTTCACTTCATTTGTGTTCCATTAGCACACCACTCAAAGTCCTATTCTCTACAGGCTGGTACTGTAAATATCACAGAATATACTATTTCTGTCTTAAACCACTTTGCCTTCCCCATCCAACTGATCACAAAAAAGAGAAGATGGAAGCTGTGAACACCAGGATACCTGCTTGAAAAGGAAACCCACCAACAAAGGAACCACCAATAGATAACAGCAGAAGCAGGTGATGGAGGGAGTGAAAACCACATTAACTCAACCCAGGTCCTATCTGAAAATAAAATTAAATAATGGAGAAATTACCCACAACAAACAACTGAACAAGAGGAAGAGAGAATCCTCAAAACATTGTACACAGAAAGGAACCACTTTCAACACAACCTGCCAACACATGCAGAAAAGAAAACAATAGGTGGCATACAGAGTGACCCTCAGTTAACCAGCTTGTGGGAAGGACCCACCAAAGAAGGACCCAACAGAAATCAAAACCCAAAGACATACACAGAGCCAACATAAATGACATCCCAAGATCAGTGAGCTTGGGAAATTAAGGAGAAAGCACCACTATATCTCATAAGTATTTTATCATAAAAGTTCACACCATAAAACCCAGGAAGTCAGAAGAGATAAATTTAAAATGCAGAGACTAACAAGAAGAGTCTCACAAACAATAGGAAGAAAAAGAAGCAATTGCCAAATGAAAGCAAAGGAGGAAGCCCCAGAAAGAATGCTAAATGAAGTAGAGGCAAATCAACTATCAGATACTGAGTTCAAAGCAATGGTTATCAGGAAGCTCAATTATCTCACAAAGAGTTACCAAAAGCTACAGGGAAACTACAATGAACTCACTGCAAACTATATCAATATGAAAAGGGAAATAGAAAGTACCAACAGGGGCAAGAGGAAAGAATAATACAATTTCTGAACTGAAGAACACAGTAGAAGGAATCAAAAGCAGGACTGATGAAGCAGAGAATGGAATCAACCAGCTGGAGGACAAGATAAAAAAAAACAGATTGAGCAAGAAAAGGAAATGAGTCTTAGAAAGAATGAAGAATGGTTAAAGGAAATGCAGGGCAACCTTAAATGTAATAATATCTGTATAATAGGTATACCAGAAGGAGGAGAAAAAGAAGAGCAAGGGATAGAAAACGTATTTGAAAAACTAATGATGGAAAACTTCCCTAATTTGATGAGAGAAAAAGTCACACAAATCCAGGAAACACAGAGAGTCCCAATCAAGAGGAACCCAAAGAGTCCCACATCAACACACATCATATTTCAAATGGCAACATTCCAAGATAAAAAGAGAATCTTAAAGGCAGTGAGGAAGGAAAAGGAAGTAACATACAAGGGAGTCCCAAAAGCACTAGCAGCTGCCTTCTCAGTGGAAATGCTCCAAGTCAGAAGGGAATGGCAAGAAATTTTCCAAGCAATGATAAGCAGAGGCCTTCAACCAAGACTACTTTATCTAGCAAGAGTATTGATTAAAATGGAAGGCCAAAAAGGAGCTTCCCAGAGAAAAGAAGCCTCAAATAGTATACCTCCTCCAATCCAGCTCTGTAGGAGATGCTAAAGGGTTGCTTTAAGAACCGGAAGAAAAACAGTGAAAGAGAGAGGAACACAAGTACAAAAAAGCCAATAAATAAGTACATATCAATAATAACCTTAACCATAAATGGATTAAATGGCCCAATCAAAAGACACAGAATAGTAGAATGGAAAAGAAAACATGACTGACACATATGCTGCCTACAGGAGAGCCAGCTTAGAACAAAAGAACAACACAGACTGAAAGTGAAGGGCTGGAATAAAATATACCAAGCAAATGAACAGGGAAAAAAAGCCGGGGTAGCAATACTCATGTCAGACAAAATAGACTTCAAAAACAGGGCCATAAAAAGAGACCCAGAAGCTCAATTCATAATACTCAAGGGACGATCCACCAAGAAGCCATAAACATAGTAAATATATATGCACCCAACATAGGAGAACCCAAAAACATAAAGAAAATCTTGAATGACTTCAAGAAAGCTATTGACAGCAGCACAATTATAGTAGGGGATTTTAACATCCCACTGTTAAAAATGGACAGCTATTCCAAACAAAACATAAACAAGGATATTGTGGAATCAAACAGTGCTCTCAATCAAATAGACTTAACTAATATATATAAAGCCTTTCATCCCAAAGAAGCAAAATACACATTCTTCTGAAAGGCACATGGAACATCCTCAAAGATAGACCACATGATACTATATAAAACAAGCCTCAACAAATTTGAGAAAATTGAAATCATACTAAGCATTTTCTCTGACCACAAAGGATTGAAACTAGAAACCAGCCTCAAGGAAAAAAAAAAAAACAAAACACTCAAAATCATGGAGATTGAACACCATGTAATTAAACTAAGAATGGGTCAAGAATGAGATTAGGGAAGAAATCAAAAAGTTTCTAGAAACAAATGAAAATGAACTCAGAAAAATCCAAAACTTATGGGACACAGTGAAGGAAGTCCTGAGAGAGAAATTCATAGTGAAACAGGCTTACCTAAAAAAGATAGAAACATTTCAAACAAACAACCTAACCCTACACCTACAGGAATATGAGGAACAATAGCAAAGACAGCCCAGAGCAAGTAGAAGGAGGGAAATAACCAAGATCAGAGCAGAATTAAAAGGCATACAGACTAAAAGCACAATTCTAAGGATCAATGTATCCAGGTGCTGGTTCTGAGAAAAGATAAACAAAATTGACAAGCCTTTAAGCCAGCTCATCTAGAAAAAAAGAAAGAGAACCCAAATAAACACAATCAGAAATGAAAGAGGAGAGGTTACAACTGATACCACAGAAACACTAAGAATTGTAAGAAATTACTGCAAATAAGTATATGACAAGAAACTTGAAGATCTAGGTGAAGTGGACAAGTTTCTAGAAAAATATCTGAATTATAGGGGTACTGGAAGGGGAAGAGAAAGAGCAACAAGTGGAAAACTTATTTGAACAAATAATAAAGGAGAACTTCCCCAATCTGGCAAAGGAAATAAAATTCCAGGAAGTCCAGGAAGCTCAGAGAGTCCCAAAGAAGTTGGACCCAAGGAAGAACACACCAAGACACATCATAATTACATTAGCCAACATTAAAATGAAGGAGAGAATTCTAGAAGCAGCAAGGGATAAGGGGACAGTTACCTACAAAGGAGTTCCCATCAGACTGTCAGCTGATTTCTCAAAAGAGACCTTACAGGCAAGAAGGGGCTGGAAAGAGGGTCAAGGACCTACATCCAAGATTGCTCTATCCAGCAAAGCTGTCATTTAGAATGGAAGGGAAGATAAAATGCTTCTCAGATAAGGTCAAGATAAAGGAGTTCATCATCACCAAGCCCTTATTATATGAAATGTTAAATGGACTTATCTAAGAAAAAGAAGATAAAAAATATGAACAGTAAAAAGACAGCAAACTCACAGGTATTAACAACCAGACCTAAAACAAAAGCAAACTAAGAAAACCACTACAACAGGAGCAGAAACACAGAAATGGAGATTACATGGAGGGTTAGCAACAGGGGAGTGGGAGGAGGAGGGGGGGACAAGATACAGAGAACAAGTAGCATAGATGGTGGGTAGAAAATAGACAGGGGGAGGACAAGAATAGTGTGGGAAATGTAGAAGCTAAAGAACTTATGACACATGGACATGAACTAAAGGGGGGAATGTGGATGGAGGGGGTGTGCAGGGTGGAGGGGAATGAAGGGGGGAAAATGGGACAACTGTAACAGCATAATCAATAAAATATATTTAAAAAAAGAAGAAGCAGAAAGCCTGAACAGACCAATAACACCTAATAAAATTGAAGCAGTAATCAAAAAACTCCCAACACACAAAAACCCTGGACCAGATGGTTTCACAGGAGAATCTCACAAAGAGTTTAAGGGAGAGATAACTCCCTTTCTCCACAGATTATTTCACAAAACTCAAGATGATGTAAGACTCCCAAACTCTTTTTATGAAGCCAGCATCATCCCAATCCCAAACCCAGATAAAGACACAACAAAGAAAGAAAACAGACCAATATCACCAATGAACATAGATGCTAAAAACCTCAACAAAATATTGCAAACTACATCAAGGAATACATTAAAAAGATCATACACTATGACCAAGTGGGGTTCATCCCAGGGATTCAAAGATGGTACAATATTTGCAAATCAATAAACATAATATACCACATAAACAAAACAAAAGATAAATCTCATGATTATATCAAACATGGGGGAAAAGCATTTTTTAAGTACAGCACCCATTTATAATAAAAATATGCAGCAAAGTGGAAACAGAGGAAACATTCCTCAACATAGTAAAGGCTATATATGAGCAACCTACAGCTAACATCTTACTTAATGGACAAAAATGTAAAGCTTTCCAACTAAGATCAGTAACAAGACAAGGATGCCTACTTTCACCATTCCTATTTGACAAGAAAAAGAAATCAAATGCATTCAGTTTGGAAAGGAAGAAACAAAACTGTCACTGATTGCAGATGACATGATAGTGTACATAGAAAATCCTATAGACTCCACCAAAAAACTGCTCAAACTAATAAATGAATTTGGCAAAACAACCAGTTACAAAGTCAATACTCAGAAATCAAAAGCATTTTTTCTAGACCAACAATGAAACATCAGAAACAAAAATCAGGAAAAAGATCTCATTTGATATAGCAACAAGAAAAATAAATTACCGAGGAATAAACCTAACCAATGAGGTAAAATACCTGTATTCAGAAAACTATACAACACTGAAGAAAGAAATTAAGAAAGACAAATAGCAGCATGTACCATGCTCATGGATTAGAAGAATTAACATAATCAAAAGGGCTGTACTACCCAAAGCAATGTATAGAATCAATACAATCCCCATTAAAACACCCATGACATATTTCACAGATGTAGAACAAACATTTAAGAAATTTATGTGCAACCGTAAATGACCCTGAACACCTGGAGCAATTTTGAGATAGAAGAACAAAGCAGGAGGGATCACGATACCTGATATCAAACTGTATTACAATGACACTGTAATCAAAACAGCTTGGCACTGGCCTAAAAACAGGCACATAGACCAATGGAACATAACAGGGAGCCCAGTAAAAAACCCAACTCTCTATGGTCAATTAATGTTTGATAAAGTGGGAAGAAGCATAAAATGGAGCAAAAAATATTCTACTGAACAATTGGTGTTGGGAAATCTAGACAGCTACATGCAAAAAATGAATCTCAATCACCAAGTCACACCATAAACAAAAACAAATTCAAGGTGTTTAAAAGACTTAAATATAAGTTGTGACACCATAAGGATCCTAGAGGAAAACATTGGAGGGAAAATCTGAGACATTCCATGCAGCATCTTTATAAATGTGTCCCCTAAAACAAGGGACATAAAGGAATAAACAAGTGTGATTTCATCAAATGAAAAAGCTTCTGCATGGCTAAAGAAAATAGCATTAAAATGTAAAGAGAGCCAACTGTATGGGAAAACACATTTGCCAATGACACCTTGGATGAGGGCTTGATTTCCAAAATATATTAAGAACTCACATGACTCCACTCCAGGAAGACAAAAATCCCAATTATAAAATGGGCAAAAGACTTGAATAGACACTTCTCCAAGGAAGACCTACAGAGGGTCCAAAGACACATGAAAGATGCTCAGCATCACTAGCCATCAGAACGATGCAAATTAAAACCACAATGAGATACCACCTCACATGAGTCAGAATGGCAAACATAAACAAATCAACACTTGCAGTGTTGGAGAGGTTGTGGAGAAAAGGGATCCCTAGTGCCCCATTGGTGGGAATGCAGACTGGTGCAGGCACTCCGGAAAACAGTATGGAATTTTCTCAGAAAATTAAAAATGGATCTGCCTTTTGACACAGCAATTCTGCTGCTGGGACTATACCCTAAGTGTCCTGAATCACCAATCTAAAAGACCCCTGCACCCCAATGTTCATAGCAGCACAATTTACAACAGCCAAGTGCTAGAAGCAACCTAGGTGCCATGAATAAATGAGTGGATCAAAAACCTATGGAACATTTACACAATGGAATTCTATGCAGCAGAGAGAAAGAAGGAGTATATACCCTTTGTGACAACATGGATGGAACTGGAGAGCATTATGCTAAATGAAATAAGCCAGGCAGTGAGGGGCAAATACCATATGATCTGACCTTTAACCAGAACATAATCAACAAAAGAAAAAAAGCAAACAAAATATAACCACAGTCACTAAAATTAAAAACAATTTAACAATAGCCGGAGTGGAGGGAGGGAGGGAGGAAAGGACAGTGGGAAGAAGGGCTTTCAGGAACTACTATAAATGACACATGGTCAAAACCAAGGGAGAGGGTGGAAGCAAAGGAGCGAAGGGGGTTTGGAGGGGGTGGCATTGAGGGGTGGGGAGAAAATATGGACAACTGTAATTGAACAACAATAAAATAATTTTTACATGAAAATCAATAATAGAGAAGTGTATGTTGAGGATCTTTGGTTGAAGGTAACTGAAATGTATTTATTGGGGAATTATCATGCAGCTCACAGCCTGTATGGACGACTAGTTAATTAAATAGCACAATAGAGGATGAAGGGTTGGGTGTAGGAAACTCTATACATGAAGACAGCAAGAATTAATTGATCACCTCATCTTGAGCAGGTTGATTAAGTCTGATTAATTGAGCATCTCATTGATCAGCCTTTGGAATGAATACATGTCAACATTTTTCCTAGGTGCTTCTTTGTCAGAGTTAGCATGGCAGAATTAAGAGTCCGTCTCAAGTCAGGTTCTTGGCCTGTTCCTTGATTTGGCTTGTTCTGAATAAACTAGAAAAAAAGTTTTGCTTCCATGGAGGAAGGAAATGGCTAGAATTTTTCTCATTCCAAGAAGGCATAACATGGAATAAGTGTAATTTTTTAGAATGAATTCATTTAAAGTATTGTATTCATGTAAAATATTGTAAGTATTGTTAAAAATGGCCACAAATTTTAACCAAATATGGCATATGTCTGCTGAAAAGGGACACTAGACTTTCCAGTTGCCCTAGCACATAGCTGTGTAGAGGGTTAAGTTTAGTTTATGAAGAATTAGCATCCAATTGATGGAACCTTAGGAGAAAAGAGTTCCAACTCTCCCTGGCTAATGTTGCCCATAGAAACTTCTTTAGAATCTTCTGGGTAAGGAGCACTACACTGACCATTAGAATGCCATATTGGAAAACTATATATGGGTTTGTGCTTATACATTGAATAGAAAAGGCATCTAGACAAAATAAACAGAGAAAGCAAGTCAAAAAGCATTAACTCAAGTTCAAGGCAGGGATTAGACTGTCCATGGAGAATGGAGGGAAGTTGAAAGGGACTTCTTGAGGATGTGGAAATAATGCTTCCATTTTTAAGCAAGAGAATGATTCAAATTTGTGGTTGGCCACAGTGAAGAGTGAGTGTACTGTGGTTTGGAGCTAATCAAAGATAGAAGTATGACACTGGGGTACATCATAATTACATGAAGAGTAGCTTGGCAGAAAATTGAAATTTGGGTTGACCTAATGATGTGCTCTCCACATAATAATGGGAAAACCAATCATGGGCCAAGGAGTTACCAGGTATTCAAGCCATGCTGAATGAGATAGGAGGTATAAGTTCATTGCATCTCATCAACTCAAGCAAATTAGTGGAGACCTCTAAGTTTACAACTTTATAAAATTCTCAGACATAGGAATGTAACACCGTTTTGGCATCTTTTAACTGGCTGTTTAGGGCAGCTACAATAAAATCATAGTGTTCATTATCCCTCTACAATGTAACCTTGCCAAAAAGAAAAAAGAACATAACTGCTGATATTACTATTTTGTGCACTAGATGAGACTTTCCAAAAGCAATAACAATTAATTTTCTTTGGTGGTATTAGCCAACAAAGGAGTGATGTGCCAGATATTCATGATCTTCTTACATCATCTGGCATCAAGAACAATGGCTATGAGAAACAAGCCCTTGGAGATTAGTAAAGTTGTGCTATAACCCCAATGTTAGAGATTTCATATCTTGGCCATTTCTCAACACAGCAGGTAGAAAAGCTAGAACGGAAAATGTCAACCTAGATACAAGTTTCCTCCACAGTAATATTGCCTCTATATGGCTGAAATACTTAGAGATTTTTTTCCTACGTAAATCTTCAAAAGCACACTAGCCTTGGCTTCAGATGCCTTCTTGACACTGCTCCAGGCATATTTAAGAAATGGGTCTAATTTTGAAGGATATATTTGGGCAGCCAAACACACCCTAAATGTAGAAAAAGTTATCCTTATTTTATGTAAAAAGAATTTTAGAAAAATAAATGCAGCCAAATCTCTGAAGTTTCTGATGGCATTTACACTGATGTCAGTTCTTTAAGAGGAGGTTTAAGACCAAGTGAGAGAGACAAACATGCTGAGTGACTTGGGTCATCAACTCCCCTCTAAGTTATTTCTAGAACATTGCTGTAAACAGGGTCCTAAGTGTGATTAATGCAACTCATATTTACTTTTGAACCACTTGGAAATATACTAAACTGCATTAAAATTCCCCTTTAAAAATAGTATTCACAGTAAAGTTTTCTAGCAAAGAGTAAGATAGCTGTGAACTGATTCCTGAAATGAGGAGCTAATATCACATATTTTTGAAGCTTATTTTTTCAATGATATTTTCTAAACAAAGTGCTGTGAAGATGAAGTAGTCAATTTATTGCATGGTAGTCAAGTATCAAAAATGGAAAAACATTTCAATAAAGTTTAAAAATAACAGATTAAGGATTCAAGGTGGCAGAGGAGTTAATGGATCTTAAACTAACCTTCTCCCAGGATCAATCTGGAATTACAGCTAAGTCATGGACAAATTGTCTAGAATAAACAACTGAACAATAGCAGGAGAGAAGCCTTATAACTATGGACAGACAAGAGAAACAGCTTCACAACAAAATGACTGGTACAGAGTGCAGAGGAGATGTAAGAGGCCTGGCTGGGCTCCCACAGGTGGCAGCTAAAGTGCTGGAAGGATGTCAGTGAACAGGAGAATCCTCCCGACTAGCATGCTGTCTAAACCCCACCCTGGGCTCCCAAGCCTATGGCACCAGAACCTGGAAAGTGCAAAGATAACTTCCACATGTGAAAAGCAGCAGGGTTTTTCTCTGCCAGAGATGGATGGCTGGAGATGCACAGAGGTGCTTAAAGGGCAAATGCATACATTTTCAAATGAAACCACTTACTGTGGGCTCCAGCAAAGGAGGAGGGCAGAGTGGACTAGAGATGCTTCAGGAGAGACTAGGGACAGTTGCTGTGAGGCAAGAACTGAGGGGGCAGCCACCAGGATCCCTGTGCTGAGTTATCCTCCAAAAGGCTGGAGCCACCATGCTCAGGCAGACCACTCCCCTCTGAGCAGCATCACCCTGGGGGAAGCAATATTTCTGTCCCCAGGACTTACTCTACCCCACTGTGTGGTACTTAAGCCTGACTGCTGATTGTAAGTGACTAGATTAACAACTGAAGGAGTCAGCCACAAATAGTGGATCCATAGTAGTCTTGAACAGGGCTGCCTAAGGCCACATAGGGACACTGCCTGATATCACCAGAGGAAGATCCAGAAATAAAAAAACAGTGGTAAACACTAGACACTACCAAGATGAGTTCCACCATAGTCTTCTCCATGATTTGCAATCTTCTTTCCTGCATAGTTTTTTAACATTCCTTTCTTGTCCTTCAAGTTTGTGCATATTAAGTCACTAGATTTTATATTATAGTTCATTTTAGTTCTCATGTTTTGCTCCTCCTGTCTGTTACCCCGTTTTACCTTCTTCTTTCCTCTTATTTTCATTTTAAATTTTACTTTTCTCCCTTTCTACAATCTGTCTTCATTCTACAATTATAATATTTATCTTCCATCTAGTGTCTCAAGACCAATTTTAATATCAATGGTCATCTCATATTCTTTTTTTCACTCTTAAAATGTCCACATGCTGTTTGTAAGATGGTGGTGAGATAGGTGAGAGTGGAGTCCACTTCCCCCTGTGCAAGGATGAAACAACTACCAATCTACCAAGGAATAGAGTGAACAGCCAATGGTATCCCAGAATATATGAAGATTGGAGAGCAAACATTGTAGAGGACATTGAAAAATCAGATGATAAGGAGATTGCATCAGGACAGTAAGGTCCCTGGGACTAATGTGGGGATCAGGGCATCTGCAGCCCCAAGCCCAGCACTTGCTGGGTCTGCTGTAGGATTCTAGGGAGAGATCCAGGTCAATAGCACCTTCCCCTGCCACATAAAGTTTGAGCAGCACCAGGAGGGACCTGGAAACTTGAAGTCACAGCAGGGGAATAAGGATGAAGTGGCAAATACAAAAGGGATGTGTGCACCCACTGAGACTGTGGTTGCTGGTTGGGCAGTGATGGATCCTGACTCCATAAGTCCCTAGTCTAATTGGAGAGGGGCTGTGTGAGAGGCCAGGCACTTCTTTGGAGCACAAGCTTGAACAGGAGGAATTTTTCAAAAGGAAAAAGAAAAAAAGAGGCACTCAAAGGATGTTTGGGGAATTCTCTGAAGCAGCTGCCCCTGCCTCCTGAGCCCCTACCCCAGCCCAGCCATGTTCTCATACACCGAGCTCCAAGGACAGTGCACAATAAGTCCTGTGGCCTGGAGGCTGCCTGTCCCACCCCAGCAGCAGCAGAAGTCAAGTGCTCAGGCACACAGCCTCAGGATGGAGCATGCCTGACCCTGACAAGAGGAAAGTGAAGGAGCCTCCACAGAGGAGAGCTGCAGGCCTCAAGGAGTCAGTAATCCCCAGAAAAGCTGAACTCAGTGAGGAGCTCAACTCCCCTGAAGGGCACTGAGAGTCCCTAGAGTCAAGGACAACAAAGAGCAAAAAGGTGGTGTGTGAGTTGTCCCTAATTGGTGAACCTCATGGACAGTGCAACTGGTGGACTGAAGGCACATGCTGGGCATAGAATGGCACTTGTGGTACAGCAATGAACTGAGGAACTAAGCTGGAAGCTGGGAAACTGCAAAGAGTGTGGTTCAGGAAGGGAGTAAATTGAAACCAACCCCTCCTCAGCCATCTACAGTGAGGAAGACCAGCAGAATTGGCTTTGATGGCTTAAAGCCAGAGGAAGCCTTTTTTATTTAATTCTTCCTTTCTTTCCTTCTTTCTTTTTTTATTTCTTCTTCCTTCCTTCTTTCCTTTCATTTTTTCTCTTTTTTCCTTTCATTTTTTATTCCTTCGTCCTTCATTCCTTTTTTTTAAACTCCCACACCTGTAGTAGTGAAAAGACCAGAATTAGAAACAAAGAGGGGTCATCTCAACAACTGAGACAGAGAGATAAATTTCACTTTGCTACACCAGAGAACTTGCAGAGTAGGTGGGAGCTGTGAACATTAGTATACCTGCTGGAAGGAGAAACCCACCAACAAAGGAAACACCAACAGATAACAAAAGAAGAAGGTGAAGAAGGAAGTGGAAGCCACCATAAGAACAAACCAGGACTGATCTGGAAATACAAATAGATGGTGGAGAAATTTCCAAGAACAAACACCTGAACAAGAGCAAAAGGAGGAGCATCAAAACCTTGTACACAAAGAAAAATCAGCTTCAATATAACATGTCCACACCCGCACAACCGAATACAAGATGTGGTAGATGGAGTGATACTCAGTTAACTAACTGGAGGGAATGATCCACCAAAGAAAGAACCAAAATCAATCAAAACCCAAGGACACACAGAGAGCCAAATATGCAGCATCCCAAGACCAGCAAGCTCAGGAGATCAAGGAGACTGAACCACTGAATCTCACAGATATTCTACCATAGAAGTACACACCAGAAACCCAGGGAGCCAGAACAGATAAATTCAAGCAGGTGCTAACAAGAAGAGTCTCTCAAACAATGGGAAAACAATGAAACATACCCAAATGAAAGGAAACAAGGAAGCCTCAGAAAGAATGCTAAATGAAATAGAGGTAAGTCAACTCCCAGAGATATTGATTCAAAGCAATGGTTATCAGGAACCTCAATGAGCTCACAGATAATTACCAGAAACTACAGGAAAATTACAAATAACTCACTACAAACTATATCAAACTATATAAACATGAAAAAAAGAAACAGAAACTATCAACAAGGACAAAAAGAAATGAAGAATAAAATTTTTAAATTGAAGAAGACAGGAGAAGGACTCAAAAGAAGGCTAAATGAAGAAGAGAATAAGATCAGTGAGCTGGAGGACAAGGTAGAAAAAAACACCTAGGCAGAGCAAGAAGAAGAAAAGTGACTCAGAAAGAAGGAAGAGGGGTTAAGGGAAATGTAGGACAAGGTGAACGGTAATAATATCCAAATAATAGGGATACCAAGAGAAGAAGAACAAGGGACAGAAACCTTATTTGAAAAAGTCATGATGGAAAACATCCCTAATCCGATGAGAGAAAAATCACACAAATCCAAAAAAGACAGAGTCACAATCAAGAGTAACCCAAAGAGGCCCACTTCAAGATGCATCATAATTAAAATGACAACATTCCAAGATAAAGAGAGAATCTTAAAGGCAACAAGGGAAAACAGGAAGTAACATAAAAGGGAGCCCCCCAAAACACTAGCAGCTGACTTCTCAGTGGAAATGCTCCAAGTCAGAAAGGAATGGCAAAAAATATTCCAACTAATGAAAACCAGAGGCCTGTAACCAAGGATACTTTACCCAGCAAGGCTCTCAATTAAGATGGAAGGCCAAATAAATAGCTTCTCAGACTAAAGAAGTCTAAAATAAAACACCTCAACCAAACCAGCTCTGCAAGAGATGCTAGAGGGATTGCTTTAAGAAAAGGAAAAAATAGAGTGAGAGAGAGAGGAACACAGGTACAGAAATGGCAATGAATAAGTACCTACCAATAATAACCCTAAACATAAATGAATTAAATGCTCCAATCAAAAGACATAGAATAGCTGAATGGATAAGAAAGCATGACCCACACATATGTGGCCTACAAGAGACCCACCTCAGGATAAAAGACCTACACAGACTGAAAGTGAAAGGCTGTGAAAAATTATCCAAGAAAACAGACAGAGGAAAAAAGCCTGGTAGCAATATTCATATTAGACTAAATGGACTTCAAAACAAAGGCCATAAAAAGAGACCCAGAAGGTCAATTCATAATACTCAAGGGATGATCCAGCAGGAAGACATAAACATTGTAAATATATATGCACCCAATATAAGACCACCCAAATACATAAAGAAAATCTTGGAAGACTTCAAGAAAGATATTGACAGCAACACTTATACTGGGGTATTTCAACACTCCACTGTCAAAAATAGATAGCTCTTCTAAGCAAAATATCAACAAGATATTATGGCATAGAATAATGTCCTAGATCAAATTAATTTGACTCATGTATTTAGAGCCTTTCATCCCAAAGAAGCAAAATATACATTCTCTTCATATACACATGGAACATTTTCAAAGAAAGACCAGATGATAGGATACAAAAAAAGCCTCAACAAATTCAAAAAGTTTGAAATTATCAAATATTTTCTTTGACCAGAAGAGACTGAGGGTAGAATCCAACCTCAAGAAAAAAACTCAAAACATTCAAATGCATGGAGATTAAACAACATTCTATTAAAAAATGAATGGGTCATGAATGAGATAAAGGAAGAAATCAAAAATATCTAGAAACAAATGTAAATTAACTCACAAAAACCCAAAACTTATGGGACACAGCAAAGGCAGTCCTGGGCAGGAAGGTCATAGGGATACAGGGCTACAAAAAAAAAAAAAAAAAATACTTTCAAATAAACAGCCTAGACCTACACCTACAAGAACTTGAAAGACAACAAGAAAGACAGCCCAGGAAGGAGAAGGAAGGAAATAACAAAGACCAGAGCAGAATTAAATGACATAGAGACTAAAAGCACAATTCCAAGGATCAACAAATCCAGGAACTGGTTCTTTGAAAAGATAAACAAAATTGACAAACCTTTAAGCAGACTATTCAAGAAAAAATAAAAGAAAACTCAAATAAATACAATCCAAAATGAAAGAGGAGAGATTACAACTGATACCGCAATAATACAAAGGATTGTAAGAAACTACTACAAAGAACAGTATGCCAAGAAATTTGAAATCCTAGGTGAAATATACAAATTTCTAGAAAAATAAAATCTCCCAAAACTCAATGAAGAAGCAACAGGAAGCCTGAACAATTCAATAACAGCAGACAAAATTGAAGCAGTAGTCAAAAACTCCTAACAAACAAAAGTCCTGGACCAGGTGTCACATAGGAGAATTCTACAAAACGTTTAATGAAGAGCTAATGCTTATCCTTCACAGATTATTCCAAAAATCCCAGGAAACAGAAGCCTCCCAATTTCTTTTTATGAACCAGCATTATCCAAATCCCAAAACCAAGTACACAAAACAAAGAAAAAATGTGAGGCCAATATGGCTGATGATTATAAGCACTAAAATTGCCAGCAAAATATTGGCAAACCTCATCAACAATATATTAAGAGATCATACACCATGAGTAATTGGGATTAATCCAAGGAATGTAAGTATGGTACAGTATTCTAAAATCAATAAATGTAATATATCACATAAACAAAACAAAAGACAAAAACCACAAGATCCTATCAAAAGATGCAGAAAAAGCATTTGATAAGGTACAGCACCCATTTATGATACAGACACTCAGCAAAGTGGGAATAGAGAGAGCATTCCTCAACATAATAAAGGTCGTATATGAGAGACTAACAGCCAACATCATACTCTAAGGTCAAAAACTAAAATCTTTCCCACTAAGATTAGAAAAAAGACATGGTTTCACACTTTCACCATTTCTATTCAATATAGTATTGGAAGTCCTACCCACAACAATCAGAAAAGAAAAGGAAATAAAAGGAATCAAAATTGGAAAAGAAGAAACAAAAACTGTCATCATTTCAGATGATGTGACAGTGTAAAAAGAAATTCATATAGACTCCACAAAAAAACTCCTCAACCTAATAAATCAATTTGGCAAAAACGCAAGGATAAAAAGTTAATATTCAGAAAGCAAAGGCATTTTTGTACACCAACAATGAAACATCACAATGAGAAATCAGGAAAAATTCCATTTGATATAGCAATGAGAAAAATAAAGTACCTGGGAATAAACCTAACCAAGGAGGTAAAAGTCCTATCCTCAGAAAACTATACAACACTGGGGAAAGATATTAAGGAAGTCACAAACAAATAGAAGTATGTACCATGTTCAAGGATTAGAAGAATTAACATAACCAAAAAGGCCATACTACCCAAGGTGATTTATAAATTCAATGTAATCCCTATTAAAGTACCAATGACATATTTCACAGATATAGGCAAAAATTTCATAAATCTATATGAGATCATAAACAACCCCAAATAGCTGCAGCAATTTTGAGAAAGAAGAACATCGCAGAATGCATCAAATACCTGATGTCAAACTGTATAATAAGGCCATTGTAATCAAAAGAGCCTGGTACTGGCATAATACAGACAAATAGACCAATGGAACAGAACAGAGAGCCCAGAAATAAATCCAAGTCTCTATGCTCAATTAATTTTTGACAAAAAGTGAAGAAGCATAAAATAGAGTAAAAGTAATCTTCAACAAATAGTGTTAGGCCATCTGGACAACTACATGCAAAAAAATGAAGCTCCAGAACCAACTTACACCATACACAAAAAAAATGTTCAAGGCGGATAAAAGACTTAAAAATAACATAACACCATAAAACTCTAGAGGAAAACATTGTCAGGAAAATCTCAGACATTCCATGCAGCAGCATTTTCACTGATATGTCTCCTAAAGCAAGGAGCATAAATGAAATAATAAACAAATGGGATCTCATCAAATTAAAAATCTTCCATGTGGCTAAAAAAAATAGCATTAAAATGAAAAGAGAACCAAACATATGGGAAAACATATTGGCCAATGATACCTCAGACAAGGTTTTAATCTCCAAAATATATAAAGAAATCCCATGTCTCAACTCTAAGAAGACAAGCAACCCAATTAAACAATGGACAAAGGACAGGTACACTTCTCCAAGGAGGACATTGAGAGGGTCCATAGACACATGAAAAGGTGCTCAGTATCGCTAGCTATTAGAAAGATGCAAATTAAAACCACAATGAGATACCACTTCACACCAGTCAGAATGGCCACTATAATCAAATCAACAAACAAGTGTTGGAGAGGTTGCAGAGAAAAAGGAACCCTAATGCACTATTGGTGGGAATGCAGACTGTGGCAGCCACTGTGGAAAACAATATGGAATTTCCTCAGAAAACTAAAAATGGAACTTCCTTTTGATGCAGCAGTTCCACTGCTAGAATTATACCCTACGAGCCCTGAAACACCAATAAAAAAACCTATGCATGCCAATGTTCATAGCAAAACTGTTTACAATAGCCAAGTGCTGAAAGCAACCTAAGTGCCCATCAGTAAATCAGTGAATAAAAAAAAAAAATACCATATGATCTCACCTTTAACAGGAACCTAATCAAACAAACAAACAAGCAAAATATAACCAAAGGCACTGAAATTGAGAACAGACTGACAGTCACCAGAAGGGAGAAAGGAAGGAATTTTAGGGGAAAATGGGAAGGGTTTACAGGAACAAGTACAAAGGACACATGGATAAAAAACTGGGGTATGGGGTGGAAATGGGAGGGAGGTCGGAAGGGCTGGGGCAGTAGGCTGGGTTGGGAGTAAAAGACAGAAAACTGTACAAGAACAAAAATTAAAATAAATTTTAAAAAAGAAAAAATCACTATGTAACATTAAAAAAAAACTATGGTGCATATACACTGGATCTGTATGCAGCAGAGAGAAAGAAGGAGCTTCTACCCTTTACAACAGCATGGATGGAACTGGAGAGCATTATGCTAAGTGAAATAAGCCAGGCAATGTGGAACCAAAACCATATGACCTCACCTTTAACTGGTAGATAATCAAAAAATAAAAGAAAAAATCAAAAAAAATATAACCAGAGACATTGAAATTAACAATAGAGGGGAAGGGGAAAAGGAATGGGGGCAGTGGGGGAAGGAATTTCAGTAACTACAGTAAAGGACAACTGGAAAAAAACAAAGGGGAGTGTGGAAGCAAAGGAAGGATTTGGGATTGGCTGGGGTGAGGGAGAGTCATGGGGAGGAAATTCAGACAACTGTAATTGAACAACAATAAAGTAATTTAAAAAATTAAAAAGAAAATAAAATACTTAGGAATAAACCTAGCCATAAAATTAAACTCTTGTACTCAGAAAACTACAAAACACTGAACAAAGTGATGAATGAAGACACCAACAAATGGAAACACACAGTGTTCATGGATCAGAAGAATTAACATTATCAAAATATCAATACTACCCAAAGCAATTTATAGATTCAATGCAATACCAATTAAATTACCAATGACATATATCAGGGATATAGAACAAAGAACTCAAAAACTTATAAGGAACCATAATGACACCAAATAGCCATGGCAAGTTTTAGAAAGAAAAATATAGTAGGAGGGATCACAATACCTGATATCAAACTGTATTACAAGGCCACTGTAATCAAAACAGCCTGATACTGGCATAAAAACAGACACATACCAATGGAACTGAACAGAGAGCCCAGAAATAAACACAAGTCTCTATGGGCAATTAATATTCAACAAAGGGGGCAGCAGCAATGAAGTTAAAACAGCCTCCTCATTAAATGCTGTTGGGAGATCTGGACAGGTACAATAAATAAAATGAAACTCCAGCACCAACTTATACCATACATAAACAAGAAAATTCAAAGTGGATAAAAGATTTAAATATAAGCTGTGACACCATTAAAGTCCTAGAGTATATCATAGGCAGGAAATCTCTGATATTTCATGCAGCAATATTTCACTGATATATCCCCTAGAGCAAGTGACACAGGAAATAATAAACAAATGGGATCTCATCAAAATAAAAAGCTTCTGCACAGCCAAAGAAAACATTAGGAAAATGAAAAGAAAATCAACCATATGGGAAAACATATTTGCCAATGACATCTCAGACAGTGGTTTGATCTCCAAAATATACATAGAAGTCACATGACTCCACTCTAAGAAGACAAGACACCTAATTAAAAAATGGGCAAAGGTCTTGAACAAACAATTCTCCAAGGAGGACCTACAAGGGGCCCAGACACATATGAAAAGATGCTCAGTATTGCTAGCTATTAGAGAGATGCCAATTAAAAACACAATGAGATACCACTTCACACCAGTCAGAATAGCCATCAGAAACAAAGCTACAAACAATAAAAGTTGAAGAGGTTGTGGAGAAAAGGGAACCATAGTGCACTTGGTAAGATTACAGTCTGTGCAACCACTATATAAAACAGTATGGAATTTCCTCAGAAAAGTAAAATGGAACTGCCTTTTGAACCACCAATTCCACTGTTAGGATTATATCCTAAGAATCCCAAAACACCAATCCAGAAGAACCTATGCACCCCAATGTTCATAGCAGCACGATTTACAATAGCCAAGTGCTGGAAGCAACCCAAGTCCCCATCAGTAAATGAATGGATCAAAAAACTATAGTACACTTACAAAATGGAATTCTCTGCAGCAGAAGGAAAGAAGGAGTTCCTACCATTCGCAACAGCATGGATGACACTGGAGAGCATTATGCTAAGTGAAATAAGCCAGGCAGTGAAATACTAATACCATATGATCTCACCTTTAACAGGAACCTAATTAACAAATTGAACAATCAAGCCAAGTATCCTCAAAGACACTGAAATTGAGAACAGGCTGTCAGTGGCCAGAGGGGAGAGAGGAGGGGATTATAGGGGAAAAGTGTGAAGGGCTTGCAGAAACTATTATAAAGGACCCATGGACAATAACAAGGGGGGTGGAAACAGGGGAGGGAGTTAGGGGGTGCTGGGTTGGTGGGGAAGCGGGGAAGGCAGAAAACTGTACTTGAACAACAATTAAAAAATAAATAAATAATAAATAGATAAAATACCCATGCTCTGTCTCTACCTGTATCAACACTTGCTCATTCTTTGTGGCTAGGATAGTTGTTTTATTTGTTCAACTTTATCTCTAGATCTTCACTATGTTTGTATTGCAAATCTCAAATTTTACCATTTCTCCCTCCTACTCCATCCTTCCATCATCTTGCCCACTCTTTTTCTTCTCTCAAAATTTACTTTTTCCCTGTCTCAGCCTGGTTTTCATTCCTCACACATAGCATTCTGTCTCCTCCTTATCTAAAAATCACTTCCCCTTCTTTCAGACATATCCTAAGCTTTCCTTTTTTTTTGTTTTTTCCCTCTTATTTCCACCCCACCTTTATTAATCTTAGTTTATTTCTTGTTGATAGTGCTGTGGTGGATCTTTTTGTCCAATTAGGTGCTGAATTTTTATTTATTTACTTATTTTTCCTCTTTCTTTTTCTCTGTCCCTTTATTTCTTAAATTCTGTTTAAACCTAGTAATATATGAATTACTTCTCTTGCTCCATTTTGCTTCTTCAATCACTTTTTTATTTATGATTTAAATTTCTTCTTTTGCATTGCTCTTATTCACTACTCTTATTTGTGATCCTCCCTCTACCCTCTCAAAATCATTTTTCTTTCAGCAGGTCATCTCATATTCACTCCCCCTTATTATAATAGTTTTAACCTACTTAAAACATTATTAATACTTGTTCATTTGCTGTTAACAGTGGTATTGCATGGAGTAGTTATTTTTGTGGATTGAGTTTGTTTCTTCAGCTTTGTGGTCTTGTTCTGGAAGACCCTGCACAACAGCATACATGATATGGTGGGTGGAGTGAACCTGTGTCAACCAGCTGGAGGAAAGTGCCCTCTAAAGAATGACCCAACAACAATAAAACCCAATTACATCTGAAAAGTCAATATAAATGACATAAAAGTCCCCCTGAAAGCATCAAGTTTAGGAGTTCTAAGAGAATTAACCATTGAATCTCACAGATCTCTTACCATAGAAGTTCACCCAAGAAACTCAGAAAGTCAAAAGAGATCAATTTAGGAGGGAAGATGGTGGCATGGTCGGAGGAAACACATTCCACTTCCCACTACACACAGGAGAAAAACATGGCCGATTTACAGCGGAACAGAGCAAACAGACATCAGAACACAGCATACTTAAAAACAGGAGATTGAAAATTGCAGCACACATTGAAAAACCAGACGGTAAGGAGAGTACTCCAGCAGCATGGAGACCAGGAGGGGGGGTGGCTGAGGTACTGGGCTAGCACTGCCATAAGACTCTAGGGAGGAAGTTGGGTCAACTGCTCCCTGTTCAGCCAAACAAGGTTTCAGAAGCACCGGGATAAACCTGGTTGCTTGAAATCTCACAGAGAGGAGTTAAGGTCTCAGAGCACTGGGAGGACTGCAAATCAGAGCTCACACGACTGTTAGTTCCCACACCCACTGGGGAAGGCTGCACAGGGATCCACCAGTGCACCACCAGGGGATCTATGTGGCAACCAGTCAATGCCCATGCAACACTTGGTGCCCCTGTGTGGACAGCTGGGAGATTGTAGGCACCTGCGTGCAACCTGTGTGGCAGTTGATTTGTGCCAGCATGACAATTGACACCAGTGCATGAAAAGCTGAGAAATCATAAGCACCTTTGTCAGAGCAGCATAAGCACATGACTCCTCAGAAGACATGCCTGAGGCCCTCTGCAGAGAGGACTGGGCTAGCTCTGAGGACAGTAGCCCAAAGATAACAGAGTACTGAACAGGGAGAAAAGCAATACCGTCACCCCTCCACCATTGCACCCACCAAGACCAGAAAAACCAGCTTGGCAAGATTGATAACAGCAAGAGTTGGTTTTTCTTTTGTTTTTTAACTATTTTTTCATTATTTTATCTTTTTTACCCCTCCTTTTGCTTCTCTTTACTTCTTTCTTGTTTTATTCCAACTTTCTTTTTTCCAATCTTATCTCTTCTTTCTTCCACCTTTTTCTTTTTTCTTTCTCCTTTTCTTTCTTCTCTTTTCATTTTTTTCTTCTTTTCTTTTTTATCTTCCTTTTTCTTCTTTCCAAATACCCATGAGTGAGACAAAAACAAAACAAAACAAAAAATCCTGGAACTGTGAAAAAATCCAGAGTTGGTCACAAAGAGCGGGTATTTCAACAGCTGAGACAGTGGAAGTTGTGAACACCAGGATACCTGAAGGAGACAGTACCACTGAATCTCACAGGTATTCTACCACAGAAGTTCTAATCATAAACGCAGGGAGCAAGAACAAATAAATTTAAGAAGCTGAGCCTAACAAGAAGAGCCTCACAAACAATGGGAACACAAAGAAAAAATACCCAAATGAAAGGAAAGGAGGATGCCCAAGAAAGAATGCTAAATGAAGCAGAGGCAACACAACTATCAAATTTTGAGTTCAAAGCAATGGTTGTCAGGAAGATCCATGAGCTCTCAATGAGCTATGAGAAACTACAGAGAGCTATGAAGAACTCACCGCAAATTATATCAACATGAAAAAGAAAATAGAAACTATCAACAAGGGCCAAGAGGAAATGAAGAACATAATTTCTGAAATGAAGAACACAGTGGAAGGAAAGAAAAGCAGAATTGATGAAGCAGAATATCAGATCAGTGAGTTGGAGGACCAAATAGAGGGGGAAAAAAAAAAACAGCCAGAAGGAGCAAGAAAAGGAAAAGAGGCTCAGAAAGAAAGAAGAAGGACTAAAAGAAATGCAAGACAATATGAAATGTAATAATATCCCTATAATAGGGATACCAGAAGGAGAAGAAGAGCAAGGGATAGAAAACCTATTTGAAAAAGTAATAATGGAAAACGTTCCTAATTTGATGAGAGAAAAAGTCACACAAATCCAGGAAACACACAGAGTCCCAATCAAGAGGAACCCAAAGAGACCCACTTCAAGACACATCATAATTAAAATGGCAGAACTCCAAGACAAAGAGACAATCTTAAAGGTAGCAAAGGAGAAAAAGGAAGTAACATACAAGGGAGCCCCAATAAGGTTAGCAGATGATTGCTCAATGCAAACACTCCAAGCCAAAAAAAGAATGGCCATAAATAATCCAAGAAATGAAAACCAAAGGCCTGCAACCAAGGCTACTTTACCCAGCAATGCTTTCAATCAAGATAGAAGGCCAAATAAGGAGCTTCCCAGACAAAAGACATCTAAAAGAATACACCTCTACCAAATCAGTTCTGCAAGAGATGCTGAAGGGACTGCTTTAAGGAAAGGAAGGAAAAGAAAGAGAGAGAGAAAGAGGAACACAAGTATGAAAATAGCAATGAATAAGCACCTATCAATAATAACCTTAAACGTAAATGGATTAAATGTTCCAATCAAAAGGCATAGAATAGCTGAATGAATAAGAAAGCATGACCCACACATATGCTGCCTACAGGAGACGCACCTCAGGACAAAAGACCAACACAGACTCAAAGTGAAGGGCTAGAAACAAATTTTCCAAGCAAATGGACAGGAAAAAAAGCCAGGGTAGCAATATTCATATCAGAAAAAATAGAAGACTTCAAAAGAAGAGCCATAAAGAGAGACCCAGAAGATCACTTCATAATACTCAAAAGAAGAATCCACCAGGAAGACAGAAACATTGTAAATACATATGCACCAAATATAGGAGCACATAAATACATCAAGAAAATCTTAGAGGACTTCAAGAAAGATATTGACAGTAATAAAATTATAGTAGGGGATTTTCACATCACACTCTCAGAAATGGACAGATCTAAACAAAACATCAACAAAGATATTGTGGCATTGAACAACACTCTAGATGAAATGGACTTAAGTGATATATATAGAGCCCTTCATCCCAAAGAAACTAAATACATATTCTTTTCAAATGCACATGGAACATTATCAAACATAGACCACATGACAGGACACAAAACAAGCCTCAACAAATTAAAGAAAATTGAAATCATACCAAGCATTTTCTCTGACCACAAGGGACTGAAACTAGAAAACAACCCCAAGGGGAAAAACCCAAAATCCACAAAATCATGGAAATTGAATAGCATGCTATTAAACAATGAATGGGTCGAGAATGAAATTAGGGAGGAATTCAAAAAGTTTCTGGAAACAAATGAAAATGAACTCACAATGACCCAAAACTTATGGGACACAGCAAAGACAGTCCTTGATGGAAGTTCATAGTGATAAAGGCCTACCTAAAAAAGATAGAAACATCTCAAACAAACAACTTAACCCTATGCCTACAAGAACTCAAGGAAAAACAACAAAGAAAGCCTAGAGCAAGTAGAAGGAAGGAAATAACTAAGACCAGAGCAGAATTAAATGACATAGAGACTAAAAGCACAATTCTAAGCATCAATGAATCCAGGAGGTGGTTCTTTGAAAACATAAACAAAATTGACAAGCCTTTAAGGAGGCTCATCAAGAAAAAAAAGAGAGAGGACCCAAATAAACACAATCAGAAATGAAAGAGGAGAGATGACAATTGACACCACAGAAATACAAAGGAGTGTAAGAAATTACTATGAAGAACTGTATGCTAAGAAATTTGAAAACCTAGTGAAATGGACAAGTTTCTGGAAAAATATAATCTCCCAAAACTCAATGAAGAAGAAGCAGAAAACCTGAACAGACCAATAATAGCAGATGAAATTGAAGCAGTAATCAAAAAATTCCCAACACACAAAAGGCTGGGACCAGATGGTTTCACAGGAGAATTTTGCAATGCATTTAAGGAAGAGTTAAACCCTACCCTTCTCAAACTGATGGAAGACTCCCAAACTCTTTTCATGAAGCGAGCACCATTCTAAACCCCAAACCAGATAAAGATATAACAAAGAAGGAAAACCTCAAGCCCGTATTGCTGATGAACATAGATGCTAAAATCCTCAACAAAATATTTGCAAACCCCATACAACAATACATTAAAAAGATCATACATCTTGACCAAGTGGGATTCATCCAAGGGATGCATGGAACCATGGTTCAACATTCACAAATCAATAAATGTACTACATCACATAAACAAAAGCAAAGACAAACATCACATTACCATATCAATAAATGCAGAAAAAACATTTGATAAGGTTCAGCACCCATTTATGATAAAAACACTCAGCAAAGTGGGAATTAAGGGAGCATTCCTCAATATAATAAAGGCCATATATGAGAGACCTACAGACAGCATCATACTCAATGGACAAAAACTAAAATCTTTTCCACTAAGATCAGGAAAAAGACAAGGTTGACCATTTTCACTACTTCTATTCAATATAGTATTGGAAGTATTGGCCACAGCAATTAGACAAGAAAAGGAAAAAAAGGCATCCAAATTGGAAAGGAGGAAACAAAACTATCATTGTTTGCAGATGACATGATAGTGTACATAGAAAATCCTATAGACTTGGCCAAAAACCTGATTGGCCTAATAAATGTATTTGGCCACACAGCCAGATACAACGTCAATATCCAGAAATCAAAAGCATTTCTGTATACCAACAATGAAAGAGCAGAAGCAGAAATCAAGAAGAAAATCTCATTCGATATAGCAAAAAGGAAAATAAAATACCTAGGAACAAAACTACCCAAGGAGGTAAAAGACCTGTACACAGAAAACTACACAACACAGAAGAAAGAAATCAAGGAAGGCACACACAAATGGAAACATATACTGTGTTCATGGATCAGAAGAATTAACATCATCAAAATGTCCATACTACCCAAAGCAATTTACAAATTCAATGAAATACCTATTAAAGTACCAATGGCATATTTCACAGAAATAGGACAAACACTTCAAAAATTTATATGCAAACATAAATGACCTCAAATAGCTGCAGCCATTTTGAGAAAGAAGAGCAAAGTAGGAGGGATCACAATACCTGACACTAAACTGTATTACAAGGCCACTGTAATCAAAACAGCCTGTGTTGGCACAAAAACAGGCACATGGACCGGTGGAATAGAACAGAGAGCCCAGAAATAAACCCAATTATGTATGGTCAATTTATATTTCACAAAAGAGGCAGCAACATAAAATGGAGTAAAAGTAGCCTCTTCAACAAGTGGTGTTGGGAGAACTGGACAGCTATGTGCAAAAAAATGAAACTGAAGCACCAACTTATGCCATGCACAAAAATAAATTCAAGGTGGATAAAAGATTTGAATATAAGCCATGACACTATTAAAGTCCTAGAGGAGAACATAGGTAGGAAAATCTCAGACATTTCATGCAGCAACATTTTTACTGATATGTCCTCTAAAGCAAGGGACATAAAGGAGAGAGTAAACAAATGGGATCTCATCAAAATAAAAAGCTTCTGCATAGCTAAAGAAAACAGTATTAAAATAAAAAGAGAACCAACTGTATGGGAAAACATATTTGCCAATGATACCTCAGACAAGGGTTTAATCCCCAAAATATATAAAGAAGTTACAGGACTCCACTCTAAGAAGACAAGCAACCCTATTAAAAAATGGGCAAAGGACTTGAACAGATAGTTCTCCATGGAGGACATAGAGAGGATTCAGAGACACATGAAAAGATGCTCAGTATTGCTAGCTATCAGAGAGATGCAAATTAAAACCACAATGAGATACCACTTCACACCAGTCAAAATGGCCATCAGAAACAAAGCAACAAACAAGTGTTGGAGAGGTTGTGGAGAAAAGGGGACCCTAGTGCACTGTTGGTGGGATTGCAGACTGGTACAACCACTATAGAAAGCAGTATACAATTTTCTAAGAAAATTAAAAATGGATCTACCTTTTGAGCCAGCAATTCCACTGCTAGGGTTATATCCTAAGAACCCTGAAACACCAATCCAAAGGAACTTATCCACCCCAATGTTCATAGCAGCACAATTTACATTAGCCAAGTGTTGGAAACAACCTAGGTGCCCATCAGTAAATGAATGGATCAAAAAACTATGGTTCATTTACACAATGGAATTCTATGCAGCAGAAAGAAAGAAGGAGCTCCTACCCTTCGCAACAGCATAGATGGAACTTGAGAGCATTATGCTAAGTGAAATAAGCCAGAAGGTGAAAGACAAATACCATATGATCTCACCTTTAACAAGAACCTAATTAACAGAACAAACAAACAAGTATAATATAACCAAAGGCACTGAAATTGAGAGCAAGTTAGGAGAGGGGTATTTATTTCAAGGGAATAGGGGAAGGGTTTAGTGCAACAAGTATAAAAGACACATGGACAAAAGCTAATGGGTATGGAAATGGGAGGGAGCTGGGGAGGGCTGGGGCAGTGGGCTGGAATGGAAGTAGAAGACAGAAAATAGTACTAGAACAGCAATTAAAATAAAATAAAAAAGAATAAACCTAACCAATGATGTAAAATAGCTTCAATCAAAAAACTATTCAACATTGAAGAATGAAATTAAGGAAGACTCAAAGAAGTGGAGCCATATACTCTGTTCAGGAATTGGAAGAATTAGCATCATGAAAATGTCCATACTACCCAAAGCAATTTATAAATTCTATGAAATCCATATTAAAATTCCAATGACATATTTCACAGATGTTGAACAAATATTTCAAAATTTATATCAAACCATAAAGGACTCTGAATATCTGCAAAAATTTTGAGAAAGAAGAACAAAGTAAGAAGGTTACAATATCTGATATCAAAACATATTGCAAGGCCACAGTAATCAACACAGTCTGGTACTGACATAAGAACAGACACATAGACCAATGGAAGAGAGTAAAGAGCCCAGAAATACACCCAAGCCTCTGGTAAATTAATTTCAACAAAGTGAGCAGAAGCATAAAATGTAGTAAAACTAGCTTCTTCAACAAATGGTATTGGTAGATCTGGACAGCTACACAACTAAAAATGAAACTTAACCACAAACTTACACCATACACAAAAATAAATTCAAGATGGATAAAAGACTTAAATATGAGTCATGACATCATAAAAGTCCTAGACAAGAACATAAGCATGAAAATTTTAAATATCTCATGCAGCAATATTTTTGCTGACATGTCCTCTAGTGCAAGGGTTATAAAGCAAAGAATAAGTGAATGGGAATTCATCAAAATAAAAGCTTCTGACTGGTTAAAGAAAACAGCATTGAAATGAAAAGAGAACCAGAGGAAGCACAAGATGATGGTGATGTAGATGGGAGCAGAGCCCAGTCCTCTCTAGGTGTACCCAGCTGGATCACCTAGCTGATCTTCTGAGGAACAGAGTAAAGAGCCAACAGAATCCCAGCTTAGTTCTAGTTGGGAGGTCAAAAAGTGTAGAGGACATTTAAAAATAGATGATGAGGTATTATGCTGAGATGGTAGGATCCCTGGTGTCTGTGCAGGGATGTAGGCAGCTGTGGCCCCTGACTGGCAGCTGCTGCTGGATATAGGGAAGAGACTTAGATCACCAGCTCCCTCCCCTAGGAAAGCAGGGAGGACAGCCTGGCACCAAGAGTGATCTGAATGCTGGAAGTCACTGGGGGGAATGGAGACAATGTGGGAGATACACAGTGGCATAATAAATATATCCCATGAGACTGTGAATGCCGGCTAGGTTATTAACAGAAAATTGGGGAGTGAGGTGACACCTAGAGAAGGGAGGAGTGTTGGGCAATGTCAGACCCTGACTCGGATACTCTCCAAAGTGGTTAGAAAGTTGTGCTGTGGGAAAAGCTGTGCACTTGTTAAGAACAAAGCCGTGCTTTATAAAGAGCTTGCCAACTGTGGCTGGCTCACCTGGAGGGTGATTAGAGCTGTGCACCAGGCTTGGCCCAAGCTGCTCACCTAGAGATTCAGTGGCTAATTGGAGCCATGTGCACAGGTTTGATTCATGTTGTGAGCCTAGAGACAGAGTGAGCCTGTGATTTGAGCCTGGCAGCTCAGGGTGTGCCTGGGCCAGAGGCTGGCCAACTGAATATTGCAGCCCAGACCTGGTTCCCATCCTCCCAAAACAATAGGAAGGGAGAAAAGCCAAGCCCAGACCTCTCTCCCTGTGGCATTCAGGAAGACCAGAGGAACTCACTGAACAGGTTTGAAGTCAGCAGGAGGCATTTCTTTTTATCTTTCCTCTCTCTTTAATTTCCTTTTTTTTTTCTTCTCCCAATGAGACAATAAGACATGGAGGTATGAAAAGTCCAGAGACAAATTCAAAGAGGAAGCATAAGGCTAACCCCCAAAATTGAGAAACTGAGAAAATTTGTCACTTCGCTATCCCATAGAACTGGCATTTTATTGTTTATGTGGATTATTATTATTTTTTCATTATCATCACTACTTTTACTTTAATAATTTTTATTTATCTTCCTTATGCTTAGTTTTCTTCCTTTTATTTCTCTGTTTAATTACATTGTTTGGTTTTCCTCATTCTTGCTTTATTGTATTTTAATTTTCCTTCTTTCACTTCACTCATGTTCCAATAACATACTATTCTTGATCTTGTACTTTCAATTCTGATTATTGAAATCATATATTTCTTCATGTATTATTGAATCCAGTATTATTGGTCCAGTACTATTGTAAATAATTGTTTTTCCATAAAATTGCACATACCGTACAGCAAGCCTTCTTGATGTTAGCTGACTTCCCTTTATTCCTGAGCATTATTATTGTTGTGGTTAACTCTATTTTCTCTCACACTATGCCTACTTTCTCTCCTTCACTCTCACTATACCTCATCATATAACTTTGCCAAAGCAGTCTGTTTTCTGGATTCAGATCACAATCATCCTTCCCTCTAACAAGAGTTTTATCTCTTTCAACTTTTATAAGAAGTGGCTAGTTGGGTGAATTATCAGAATTAATGCTATACTTATCCAAAGAATCCCCTATCTCTTCTCTACTTACTGGTACTTTAAATCCCCAAAAATACTCTCCTGCTGTCTTAATCCATTTTGCCTACCCTGTGCCACTGGTCACAAACAGGAACAGGTGGGAGCTGCAAACATCAGTATAGCTGCAGGAGGAGAGAGCCCACCAACAAAGGAAACACCAAAAGGTAAAAACCCAAGTAAAACAAGAGAACCCACACAAACAGAAAAAAAGGGCAAACTGGAGCACCCAGAAAAGGAGATCAAAGAGACCACAACACTTAACCCCATAGAATTTCTATTGTATAAGTTTACCCTACAAAGTCACCTAGCAAAATGAAACATCAGAGTGCAGAAACAAACAAAAGGAGTCACCTAAAAAGGGGAGACAAAAAAGGAAACTAAAATCGAAAGGGATGGAAGACTCCCCACTAAAAGAGCTAAACAAAATGAAGGTAAGAAAACTATCTGATATGGAATTCAAATGATGGTTATAAAGATGCTCAAGGAACCCACAGACAGCTACTAGGAATTCAGTGAGAACTACAACACTATAAAAAAGAAATAGAAACCTTAAACAAAAACCAGGTAGAAATGAGCAATAGAATCTCAGAAATAAAAACACACAAGAAGGGATTATGAGCAGGCAGGAAGAAAAACAGGATTGAATCAGTGAGCTGGAGGACAAGATAGAAAGAATCACCCAGAAAGAGAAAGAAAAGGAAAAGACACTCAGAACAAATGAAGAGGTGGTAAGAGAATTGCAAGAAAACATAAAATGTAATAATATCTTTACAATAGCGTTAACAGATGGACAAGAAAAAGAGCAAGAGATAGAAAACCTGTATAAAAAAGGAATAATGGAAAATCTTGATAATTTGATGAGAGAAAAAGTCACAAAAAATCCAGGAAACAAAGAGAGTCCCAATGAAGAGGAAACCAAAGAGGGTTACTTCAAGACACATCACAATTAAAATGGCAAAATTCAAAGGCAAAGAAAGAATCCTAAAAGCAGCAAGGGAGAAAGAGGAACTAACATAAAAGGGAACCTCTATAGGACTACCGGAACACTTCTCAAAGGAAATTAAAAGGCCAGAAAGAATAGCAAGAAATATTCCAAATAATGAATACCAAAGGCCTGCAGTGAATACTACACTATCAAGCAAGGCTCTCAATTAAAATAGAAGGTGTTTGCCAGACAAAAGAAGTTCCAAAGAACACACCTACACCAAACAAGCTCTACGAAAGATGCTACAGTGTCCTCCTCAAGAAAAGGGAAAAATGGAGTGATAGAGAGAGAAACACAGGTATGATAAAATGGCAAAGAATAAGTACCTATTAATAATAAATGTAAATGGATTAAATGCTCCAATCATAAGGTATAGAATAGCTGAATGGATAAGAAAGCATGACCCACACATATGCTGCCTACAAGGGACCCACCTCAGAGCAAAAGAACTGCATGGACTAAAAGTGAAGGGCTGGACAAATTTTTCCAGGAAAATGGACAGGAAAAAAAAAGCCAGGGTAGCAATACTCATATCAGACAAAATAAACTTCAAAAAAGGACCATGAAGAGAGACCCAGAAGGTCACTTCATGACACTAAAAGGAAGAATCTATCAAGAAGACATAAATATTGTAAATATATACACACCCAACATATGATCCCCAAATAGAGGAAGAAAATCTTGGAGGACTTCCAGAAAGATATTGACAGCAATGCAATTATAGTAGGGAAACTCCAAACCCCATTTTCAAAAATGGATACATCTTTCAAACAAAATATCAACAAAGATATTGTGGCATTGAACAATGTTCTAGATCAAATTAACATAATTGATATATTTACAGCCTGTCATCCCAAAGAAGCAAAATACATATTCTTTTCAAATGTACATGGAATATTTTCAAAAATGGACCACATAATAGGACACAAAACAAGCCTCAACAAATTCAAGAAGATAGAAATCATATCAAGAATTTTCTCTAATGAGAGAAGAAAGATGGTAGCATGGTGGGAGGAGGCAGATTCCACTTCCCCCTACACATGGGAGAAAAACCTAGCCAATCTACAGAAGAACAGAGCAGACAGCTAACAGTACCACAACATATATGAAAATAGGAGATCAAAATCTGTAGTGAACATTGAAAAACCAGATGCTAAGGAGAGTTCTTCAGGACAATAAGAGCCCAGGGATCAGCGCAGAGACCAGGGTGACTGAAGCACCAGGCCTGGCACTTGCTAGGTCTGCCACAGGGCTCTAGGGAAGAAGCCAGGTCAACCTCTCACTCCCTGGTCAAACAAGGGTTGACCAGCAACAGGAGTGACCTGGTAGCTTGAAGTCACAGAGAGAGAAGCTAAGGTCTGAGTGGCAAACATGCTGGGGCTGTGAGCATCCACATATAGCCCTGGGTGGAGTACATGGCACAACCTCTGGGACCAGAAGTGCCTGCAAGCAGAGGAGGGGGCTTTGTGGAAGCCCACACCAGGAACCCAGGGAGTGCACAGGATCTGTGGGAAAACACAGAGCTCATGCCCGTGAACTTAGGGGGAGTGCGCACACCACAGAAACCTGGAACACACACTCTTATACTCGGTCAGTGCACGCACTACATTGGAGAACTGGAGCTAACACCCGTAAACCCAAGGCGTGCACATAAACCATGGGAAACCTGGAGCTCACCCCCGTGAACACAGAGTGAGTGTGCAAAACGCAGGAAACCTGCGGAACCGACACTTGTAAACTCTGGAAATGAGCACACTCCATAGAAAACCCAGAACCTGCACCCGTAAAACAAGGACGGTACGCGTTCCCTGTAGGAGACCCAGAGCTCACACCTGTAAAACCCAGAGTGCTGGATTCGTTGAAGACCCAAACTCACACCCATAAACTAAAGTGTGCTCCACAGCAGGCCCAGAGCCCACCACCGAGGCCCTGCGAAAAGAGGTAGAGGGCTATCCATGGGGAGACTAGCCCAAAGCTGACTAAGTGCTGAACAGGGAGAAAAGCCATACCATCACCCCTTACCCCTGAGCCCTTGCAGCCAACAATACCAGAAAAAAAAGTTTGGAATGTTTGAAAACAGCAAGAGTTTTTTATTTTGTTTTGTTTTAATATTTTTTTTATTTTTTACCTCTCAACTCCTTTTGCCTCTCTTTCTTCTTTCTTCTTTTATTCCTTCTTCCTTTCTTTCCAATTTTATCACTTCTTCCTTCCTCTTTTCTTTCATTTTTTTTCACTCTTTTCTCTTTTTAAGTATCAATGAGTGAGACAAAAAAATAACCTGGAACTGTGAAAAAAACAGAGTGGGTCCCAAAGACGGGGCATCCCAAAAGCTGAGACAGTGAAAGATGTGAAGACCAGGATATCTGAAGGAGACTGCACCACTGAATCTCACAGGCATTCTACGACATGCCATAAACCCAGGGAGCCAGAACAGATCAATTTAAGAAATTGAGGCTAACAAGAAGAGTCTCACAAACAATGCAAAGACAAAGAAACAATCCCCAAATGAAAGGAAAGGAGGAAGCCCCAGAAAGAATGCTAAATGAAAGGGAGGCAACTCAACTGACAGATTTTGAGTTCAAAGCAATGGCTTTCAGGAACCCAGTGAGCTCTAACTGAACTACCAGAAACTAAAGGGAAGCTACAATGAACTCACTGCAAACTACATCAACATGAAAAAGGAAATAGAAACTACCAACAAGGGCCAAGAGGAAATGAAGAATACATTTTCTGAACTGAGGAAAACAGTAGAACAAATCAAAAGCAGGTTCAATGAAGCAGAAGATCAAATAGTGAGCTGGAGGACAAGGTAAAAAGAAACACCCAGAAAGAAAAGGAAAACAGGCTCAGAGAGAATGAAGAGGGATTAAGAGAAATGCAAGACAATATGAAATGTAATAATATCCATATAATAGGCATACCAGAAGGAGAAGAAGAAGAGCAAGGGATAGAAAACCTATTTGAAAAAGCAATGATGGAAAAATTCCCTAATTTTATGAGAGAAAAAGTCATACAAATCCAGGAAACACAGAGTCCCAATCAAGAGGAACCCAAAGAGGCCCACTTCAAGACACATCATAATTAAAATGGCAAAACTCCAAGACATAGAGAGAATCATAAAGGCATCAGGGAAAAAAAGAAAGTAACATACAAGGGAGCCCTGATAAGGTTAGCAGCTGACTTCTCAATGGAAACACTCCAAGCAAGAAGAGAATGGAAAGAAAAATTTCAAGTAATGAGAACCAAAGGCTTGCAACCAAGACTACTTTACCCAGCAAGGCTTTCAATCAAGATAGAAGGCCAAATATGGAACTTTCCAGACAAAAGAAGTCTAAAAGAATACAACTCAACCAAACCAGTTCTGCAAGAGATACTAAAGGGACCACTTTCAGGAAAGAAAGGAAAAGGGGGGGGGGGGAAGAGAGACAAGAACACAGGTAAGAAAATGGCAATGAATAAGTACCTATCAATAATAACCCTAGATGTAAATGGATTAAATGTTCCATTCAAAAGGCATAGAATAGCTGAATGGATAAGTAACTAGAGGGGAGGTGAGAGGTGATAATGAGGGTGAAGGGGGGATGGGTTTTCGGGAACAAGTATAAAGGACTCATGGACAAAACCAAGGGCTGGGTGGAAACAGGGGAGGAAGGTGGGGATGGCTGAGGTGTGTGGGGAGTGGTGGGATACAAATGCAGACCACTGTACTTGAACAACAATAAAACAATTTTTAAAAAGAACAACCTAAGAGTAATCACAGGGGAGGTGAGAGGGCATAATTGGGGGGAAAGTTGTAAGAATTTTCAGGAGCAACTACAAAGGACACATGGTCAAAACCAAGGGGGCTGAAATCAGGGGAGGAAGGTGGGGAGGCTGGGGTGGAGGGGTGGGAATGGTTGTGGGGAAATGCAGACAACTGTACTTTGAAAATAAATAAATAAATAATATAAATAAATAAATAAACAAACAAACAAACACTGACCAAAATGGTATTATTGAGATTATAATGCCTATGTTGGTTTTATAAATTAAAAAAGATTAAATTTTTATTAGGGAAAATGAAAGGAAGACTTATATTGCATTCAAATCAGAACTATTTTCAAATGCAGAGAGTAATTACCTTTCTGAGAAACTTGAACAATGCCATTCTACGAAACAGTAATCCTATCATATCCTTTCTTATTCACATTACTTCTCTGATTCAGCCAATGACATTCAAATGTTTACTCCTTCCAGTTCTACCTTACTCATCAGCATGCCAAAGATTAAGAGTATTAGCAGAACATGTTCATATCAAGAATTGAAATAAAATCAATCATAAAAGTTTAATTTTGTGTAGCATTTCCAGTTACATAAAGGACAAGATACATAAGCATTCCTGAGCTACATTGTAGCTGCTACAAAATACAAAATGTGTATTTTAGTGATTTTCTATATGAGTTAAATGCTCTTACATTTGCATTTAAAACTGGCAAGTCATAATGTAACCAGAAAAGACACCAACCTTCCGGCTGCCTTTCACTACCAAATCCAATAAGCAATGGCAGCGATTGAATTTTTTATGGGAGTTTTATTCTGATGACCAGCAATCCAAGAAGATGGCAGGTTCATACCCTGACAAACTATCTTGCCTTTTCTTTCCAGGCCAGACCTTTTATAAGGTGAGGGTGGATGGATAAACAAGGTGCAGTGAGGGCTTTGAAATTCAGGGAGGATTAGGTGAGCAAAGTTGCAGCATTCCTGTTCCAGGCAGTTAGCTGTTCCCAGGGGAGGGTGGTCATCTGCTCTCCTTGAAACAAAGGTTTAGATGTCCCCAGGTCATAATCTTCTATCAGTGCCCCAGAGGGCCCACTGTTTTCCCAGGAGCCAGGATGGGCCTTATCCCTAGTTTCTGAAACAAAAGTTTTAACATACACATTGCTTGCTAGACTTATAACTTTTTACCTTAAGCTAAAATTTTCCAAGTCTTGAGTCCCCTATCAATAATATGAAGATGAATGGGAAAATTCATGCTAATAATTCAATTTTTCCTTATCTTAAATATAAAATAAAAATTACCATGACAATTTGAGAGATGATAGAAGAAAGGAAAAGTGTACTTTACTATATTGTTGATGGCACTGTTTTCTGTTCTTGAACAAGAGGTTTATTTGCATTTTGCACTTGGCCCCCAAAATTATTGTCATTTCTGTTCCCAGGAATTGGCTAAAGCCTCAGTGGTACCCTAGTTGTTTTCCCTTTGCCTTGTCCTGTTTTTTTTTTTTTTTTGTATTTTCTTATAGGTGTTACATCCTGAGAGCATTTCCCCATAACCCTTCCATATAGGATTTTCCATTTCACACTATTTCCCAGGAACCCCACCTAAAACTCTCCATCCTAGTTCTAATGTGAGGCTACCTGGCCTCAGGGAAATCAGTGGATGAGACTTGGTGGTCTGTTGTCAAACACAGAAAATACTGGTCCCAGAGTGGATGGCTGCTGTGGAGAGGAGCATAGCATCAATGTCCCAGTATTGAGGTATATGTCTTTATGCAAGACTCTTACAGTTTTGGGAACACTTAGAATTGTTTTAAGCAGTTAAATTATTCTTTGCAAAAGCCAACAATGGCAACTCTTTTGTTTCTCAAATTGAGCTATTGTTTTTCAAATGGTATAGGCTCCAACAGCTGTCCCTCTAGGATTTTGCTGGCATCCCTTTTTATCACAACTTCACCCTTTAGTGGCCCCTTAGGGTGATTCAGTTAAGTGGAGCCCTGCAGGTAAGAATGGAGAATGTGAGAGGCAGCTACTAACCTTTTCATTCCACACAGGCAGAGCCAACACAGAGCTGCATATTAAGCCAAGAGTTGATAGTCATGTGACTCACAGCAAAAAAAAGACTTATTGCTAGAAAAACAAAGAAAAATTCAGACTTCTGGCCACTAAGGGAGGCAGTGGTAAAGAAAAAATATGAACAAATATTAGAAAGAAAATTATTTCTTATTTTCAAATTGAAAAACAGACTGAATAAGAATTTTATGGAAATGTATGTTACTTATCTCTCATACCCTTTCTCTCCTCACTCCATAGCATTTTGGAACTTTTTTGTAAATCGCTGTCCACAAATATTATTTTATTTGTTAGTTTTGGTTTTTACTTTGGTTTTCATCTAATGTTTTAAAAATTGCCAAAATTCTCCTCAAAGGTCTTTTCTTAATTAAGGAAATTAACCCGCTGAAATTATGCTTTTCCTGCTTGTCTTCAGTGCTCCTGCTGCTGGGTAAGCCCCTGTAAAGTGTTTGTTGTATGCCGGGCTCCATGCTAAGCAAACACTGGGGATACAGTAAGGAACAAAACAGGCATAATCTCTACTGGTTTTTTAAAGATTTTATTTATTTATTTTTGGAGACAGGGGAAAGGAGGAGAGAAGCATGATGGGTGAGAGAAACAGCAATCAGTTGCCTCTCTCACATCCTCAACTGGGGATCTGGAACTGTGAACCAGGCATGTGCCCTGACTCCGAATGAAACCAGCAACCTCTTGTTCCTCAGACCAGTGCTCAATTCACTGAGCCACACCAACTAGGGCTCTACTGTTTTTTGGTTTTGTTTTTGTTTTTTTGTTTTTTAAAGAAAAATCTAAATGAGGAGAATATGTTTATGTAACTCTTGTAGAATTGGTTGTTTTTGGTGTTTTTGATAAAGCATATAAGCTATAGTAAGAAAAGAACCTTGGAGGGGGGAAAAGTTAAATCATAAAGCAACTGTAGAAGGAAAATAATACTCCCTTTTTTAGGATTATAGTGTCACCAAAAAGGAATTGGGCACAGAGGATGTCTATCCCAGGCCACACTGAAGTGGGTGGGTTCTTGAATCTATGCAGAAAAAATTTCACATGAGTCCAGGGGATTTTAAGAGTATGTTTATTAAAGCTGGAGACAGTGAAACAAATAAAGGACTTAGGATAGAAAAAGTAATAGGAGATACCCTAGGCAGTGCTTCTTTGGCCCTTTAGTGATGATTTGGGAAAGAAGTGAGCCACACAGGACTGTGTGGACTCAGTGAGAAGTCAAAGTAACACTGTCAGAAGTGGGCCAAGGCAATGTTGCTCTTAGCTCCCTGAGAAGTCAGAGAAAAGGTGGCCTTGGAGACAGGTTCATGAGTTAGAACAAGATGAGCTGTCACTGCCTGCTGCTCTCCTGGTTGCAAGACTTGTGGGAACCCGTAGAGATTAGATGAAAATGCAAAAGTACAGGCCTGAGAAAAGGAGGGGTGCAGGCATGCTCCAAGGAGAACATGCTGAGCCTTTTGTCTTAAGAAGTTTTATCCACTCTCTAAAGTTGGAGATCTTAGGGGAGATCCCAGGGGAGCATCTCATTGGAATATTCATCAGCTTTCCAGGTGTGTCCTTTCAAGGTCATGGTTTCCACTGATTGGTTGGCAGCAAGGCAGGGGTTCATTAATCATTGCATCTGGTCCTGGTGTTAGCCATGGTATTGCTTTCTCTGGTTTTGCTTGTTTTCTGGACTTGGAGCTGAAACATAACTGAGGCCTAAATGTTATCTCTAGTTTGACCCAAACTCTCTCTGTTTTGGTCAACAGACCCCAAGACCTGAAACTTTTTTTCTAAGATAATTTGAAGCAGTTCAGAACTTCATAGTCTTGAGATCCCAATGCTTAAGGGAGTGGTTATGCAACAGCTTGTAAGGCAGTCATAAGATGTTATTCTCTGGCCTCTTGTTCCTTGTCCAAGTGAGTCTAAAATGACATGACTAGCAATTTGTCATGGCCTGAACCAAAGGGGATTTAAACTACATGATTAGTGATATGCCAGGGGAGGAACTGTCACTCTGGGGGCAAGGTCCTTGTTTTCCCAGATTTGCCTGTTTTTAGGCACCAGAGGCTTTCTACCCTGGTGACCTTCTGTACCTGGTCCATTGTCCTTGCTCTGCTCATGTCTGTCTAACTGCCTACCACAGTAGTAATTGTCAAAAATATTTGTATAATTCTTAAAATTGTTCTGAGTCTAGAGTATATATTTTCATTTTGGTTTTATGTAGTTTCATAAAGAATCAGTCTGTATTCATTATATGAGAACCAAGTCATAAATTTTTGCATCTCTAAAACCCATACTTGATAGGGTTTTTAATTGATAATAAGTCTAGCAACTCACATTATGGTAGTGCTGTCATCTTATTCAACCTAGGACAGTAGAAATCCCTATGTTAATAATTCTTAAGTTAGTGTATGAAGTATATCAGATGTATGGAAATTTTTTAGTACAAATCTTTATATGTTAACATTGGTTCTCTGTCATGGTGAGTAACTGGGTGATTTAATATTCTTCTTTATACTCATCTATAGTCTTCAGTTTTTCTTCAATGAACACAATTACTTTAATGTTAAAAGAAAAAAAATTTTAAAAATAAAAAATGATATCTGTACATTCACCATATGATCATGGCCATATAAAATACATGCACAGATAAAAATAACATCACTTGAGAGCAGAGAAGAGGGGCAGAAGAATGAAGAATGATTTTTTTTTCTCTTCTAGTCTTATTTTTCCAAACTTCTTATTTCAGTCAGGAACATTTTAAGCTACAAGTAAGAGAAAACACAACTAACTTGGGCTTAAATGCTCTGGATACATTTTTTTTTAGTTAGCAAGAAGTTTGTGGGTAGGCACATTTTTCAGCTCCAGGTGAGATGTCAAATGTTCAGACTTGAGTCTTTCCGCTCTGATACTCCACTTGGTAGCATTGATCGCACACCTGTGTACAACATCCTCACCTCCAATAACAGTGTTTTAAGCAGTGATGAAGGAGCGAAGAAACACACTTTTGTCTCTTCAAGGAAAGCACAATTTCTCAAAATTGTCCAAAGCATTTTCTCTCATATGCTATTAGCCAAAATTGCAGGTCCTGTGGTCATCTTAGGAAAAATTCTACTGACAATGTAGAATAAGTTACCCTAACTGGCTGGACAGCCTTGTAATAAAACTTTTTATGATAAAGGAGCTACTCCATGTCTGCGTGTTCCAATATGCTATCTGTTAATCACATGCATTGATTAAGCACTACTAATGTGGTTAGTGTGACTAAAGAACTGAATTTTTAATTTTTCACTTTTCATTAATTTAAATTTAAATGCACCATGTGGAAATTTATTGAACAATATAGGTTTAAAAATCACAATTCATCCCTTCTCATATTGGAGTTACATTCACAAAAAGAGAGAGAGAGAGAGAGAGAGAGAGGAGGGCCTGATGTTGGACAGATAATGAGTTGTGTCTGACTTAACTCCATTAGTTTTTATCTTAAATCTTATTTATTACCTTTTCTTTCTAAGGAAAAACAACAGAGAAGGTAATGCTTTAAGTACCATGAGTTTGAAAATACTGTACTCTTCTACATTCCCAGAAACAAAAATGACCTAAGTCTCATCAATGTGGAGAAGATGTGAAGGGCTAGTTTCTCCAGCCCAGTTTGGGCTCAATTTTGGGCAGCCTGTTAAGTGTTGACTGATGAGAAATGTCTGATACATATCTGAGTGAATGTTCATTCTCAACAAAAGATGGTAGTTATGGAGGGATTTTGGAGATGTAAAAATAATCATGGATTAGAGGATTAGAACTCCATTTAGTATTAGGCTTGTTTTAGCCAATCCTAAACATGTGTGAAGCTCTGGCCTTCTAATGCATGTTGGTCTCATCTTTTCTTGCCTATCAGGATACTCTGTCCCTTCTGTGAACATTTGCCACCATTTCTAGCAGTGATGTTGATGAGTGGTGAGGATTAACACTCCCTTGTGGAAACTCATATTCCTAAATATGGGCTTTCATTATTACCACCTAAGTTAGGATCACTATTTGGGGTGTCAAGATTCAGTAATACTGAATTCCTCCTCCCATGTTTAAAAGCATATGAGGCAGAGTGGGTTTCTAAAGTCATATAATAAAACAATGTTTTAGATGCAAGCTCTAATTAGAGATCAAAAGCTATGAAAGAGCTGATGAACATAGATGCTAAAATCTTGAACAAAATATTGGCAAACTGTATCCAGCAGTACATTAAAAATATCATCCACCATAATCAAGTAGGATTCATCCAAGGGATGCAAGTATGGTACAATATTCACAAGTCAATAAATGTAATACATCACATAAACAAAAGGAAGAAAAAATCACATGATCATATCATTAGATACAGAAAAAGCATTTCATAAGGTACAGCACCCATGTATGATAAAAACACACACAGCAAAGTAGGAGTAGAAGAATCACAGTTCAACATAATAAAGTCCATATATGAGAAACCTACAACCAAACTCATACTCAATGGGCAAAAACTCAAAGCTTTGCCACTAAGATCAGGAACAAGATAAGGATGTCCACTTTCACCAATTCCATTCAACATAGTATTGGAAATCCTACCACAGTGATCAGACAGGAAAAAGAAATGAAAGGAATCCATATTGAAAAGGAGGAGGGAAAACTGTCATTCTTTACAGATGACAAGATAGTGTACACACAACCAATAAACTACTCAAAGTAATAAGTGACTATGGCAAAACAGCAAGAACAAAGTGAATATTCAGAAATCAAAAGCATTTTTGTACACAAAGAATGAAATACCAGAAACACAAATCAGAAAACAATCCCATTTAATATAGCAACAAGGAAAACAAGTACCTAGGAATAAACATAACCAAGGAGGTAAAATACTTGTACTCAGAAAACTACAAAACACTGAAGAAAAAAAATTAAGGAAGACAGAAACAAATGGAAACATATACTATGTTCATGGATTGGAAGAGTTAACTTCATCAAAATGTCCATACTACCCAAAGAAATTTATAAATTCAAAACAATCCATAGTAAAGTACCAATGAAATATTTCAGAGATATAGAACAAACATTTCAACAATTTATAAGGATCCATAAATGACCCCAAATAGTTGCAGCAATTTTGAGAAAGAACAAAGAAGGATCACAATACCTGATATCAAACTGTATTACCAGACCACTGTAATCAAAAGAGCCTGGTACTAGCATAGGAACAGACACATGGACCAATGTAACAGAATAAACAGCCCAGATAAACCTTATTCCCTATGTTCAATTAATATTTGACAAAGGAGGCAGCAGCATAAAATGGAGTAAAAATAACCTCTTCAATAAATGCTGTTGGGAGAGCCGGACATCTACATGCAAAAATATGAAACTTAATCAGCAACTTACTCCATACACAAAAATAATTCAAGGTGGATAAAAGACTTAAAAATAAGTTGTGACACCACAAAATCCCACAGGAGAATATTGGCAGGAAAATTTCAGACACTGCATGGAGTAATATTTTCACCAATATGTCCTCTAGAGCAAGGGTCATAAAGGAAAGAATAAACAAATGGGACCTCATCAAATTAAAAAGCTCTGCATGGCAAAAGAAAACAGCATTAAAATGATAACAGAACCAACCATATAAGAAAACATATTTGCTAATGATACCTCAGACACAGTTTGATCTCCAAAATATGTAAATAGCTCACGCAACTGTAGGAAGACAAGCAACCCAATTAAAAAAATGGGCAAAAGAATTGAACAGACATTTCTCCAAGGAGGACATTCAAAGTGTCCAGAGACATATGAAAAGATGCTGAGCATCACTAGCCATCAGAGAGATGCAAATTAAAATACAATGAAATACCACTTCACACCAGTCAGAATGGCCATCATAAGTAAAACAACAAACAACAAGTGTTAAGGATGTAGAGAAAAAGGAACCCTAGTGCACTGTTGGTGGGAATGCAGACTGTGGCAGCCTGAATAAAAAACAGTATGGAATTTCCTCAAGAAAACCCAAAATGGAACTGCTGTTTGACCCAGCAATTCCACTGCTAGGTTTATATCCTAAGCACCCTGAAACACCAATCCAAAAGAACCTACATACCCCAATGTTCATAGCAGAGCAATTTACAATAGCCAAGTGATGGAGGCAACCTAATTGTCCATCAGTAAATGAATGGGTGAAAAACCTGTGCTAAATTTACACAACGGAATACTATATAGCAGAAAGAAAGAAAGAATGAGCTCCTACCCTTTTTGACAGCATGGGTGGAACCAGAGAACATTATGCTAGGTGAAATAAATCAGGCAGTGAAAGACAAATACAATATGATCTCACCTTTAAGTGGAACATAATCAACAAAACAAACAAGCAAGTAAAATATAACCAGACACATTGAAATTAAGAACAATCTCATAGTAACCAGAGGGGAAAAGGAGGAGTTATTGGGGAGAACAGGGAAAGTATTTTCAGGAACAACTATAAAGGATACATAAAGAAAACCAAGGGGGGTTAGAGTTCATGGTGGGAGGTATGGATATATGGAGGGGGTAAGTGGGGAGTGGTGAGGGGAAAGTCAGACAACTGTACTTGAACAATTTAAAAATAAATAAATAAAATCAATGCAGATACAAGACTTAAATATTAGTTGTGACACCATTAAAGTCCTAGGAGAGGACATAGGCAGAAAATTTCAGGTATGTTATGCACCAATATTTTCACTGATATGTCACCTAGAGCAAGGGACATAAAGGAAGAATAAACAAATGGGACTTCTTCACAATAAAAAGCTTCTGAAAGGCTAAAGATAACAACAGCATTAAAATGAAAAGAGAACCAACAGTATGGGAAAATATATTTGCAAATGATACCTCAGACAAGGGTTTGATCTCCAAAACATATAAAGAATTCACACTACTCCACTCCAGGAAGACAATGAACCCAATTAAAAAATTGTCAAAGGAGTTCAATTTCCAGTCAGGGCACATGTCTGGGTTGCAGGCCAGGTCCTCAGTGGGAGCCATGTGAGAAGCAACCACACATTGACGTATTTCTTTCCCTTTCTTCCTCCTTCCCTTCCCCTGTTTAAAAATAAATAAATAAAATCTTTTAAAAAATTGTCAAATGACCAGAACAGGCACTTCTTCAAGGAGGACATACAGAGGCCTCAGAGACATATGAAAGGATGCTCAGCATCACTAGCCATAAGAGATTCAAATTAAAATGACCCTGAGATACCACTTCACACAGATCAGAATGGCCATCATAAGTGAATCAAGGAACAACAAGTGGTGGCCAGGTTGTAGAGAAAGGGGAACCGTAGTACATTGTTGGTGGCAATGATGACTCAAGCAATCGCTGTGGAAAATAATATGGCATTTCCTAAGGAAACTAAAAATGGAACTGCCTTTTGACCTGGAAATACCACTGTTGAGATTGTACCCTAAGAATCCTGAAACATCTATTCGAAGAATCTGTATACCCCAATGTTCATAGCATCCAAGTGTTAGAAACAACCTTGGTTCCCATCAGTAAATTAGTGGATTAAAAAACCCTGGTAGATTTAGACAATGGAATACTACACAGCAGAAAGAAAGGAGCTCCTACTCTTCATGAAGCATGAATGGAACTGGAAAGAATTATTCTAAGAGAAATAAGCCAGGCAGGTAAAGACAAATACCATATGATCTCACCTATTAGTGAAATCTAACCAACAAAACCAACAAGCAAGCAAAATATAACCAGAGACACTGAAATGAAGAACAATCTGAAAGTAACCAGAGGGGAGAATGGA